>JXPE01040603.1:501-11412 GCA_001015215.1 Holcocephala fusca
GTATGTGCATGTATCCTTTTTCCAATATTTAATATTTAAGAAACAATGTACAAAATCAATTCGAATTAATGAACCAAAGCACGAAAGCATTAAATTATAACATGATAAAAAATAAACATACATGAAATGTAAACACTGGAAAAATTTCATATTAAGAGATGTGTGTAATAAATTTTGAATAAAAAAAAATTAAAAAAATATAATGAATTTTAATTTAAGATTGTAATAAAGACAATCACGAGTATTTTTCTTGCCAATATATAAAAAAAAATGTTGCATTACTTTGTTTAATTCTATTTAGGTTCCAAAACAAATTTAAATTCAAAGAAAAATAAAATAAAACTGAAATAAATTGAGAACTAAAGAACTTTTTGATAGACTCTGACCTAAGGATCTTCATCTTATTAAAATTTATGAAATTCCCGCCCAGAGCAGAATGTCTCTAGTATATAAGACCAGATGTTATAGTTTTTTTAACTCCTCTCCACATCTACAAGATTATAATTAGCACCCAACATATTACACCCAATTCAAAACCTTGACATGCAACCTCTGACTTTTAGTCTTTCAGTCTATTTTCCTTAAATCTAGCATGCTTTGCGCAGGTGGGCTTAGCACAGTTTCTTATGTATGCTTCTAATACTCGACATTATCAATTGTAATATAATTTTCTGCAGTCACCTCCATAGAAGAATTCCTGTAGGCGTCTAAAAGTCTAGCCCCGAATGGAGGCGAGCTTTCTAATGGAGTAAAAAAATTTATCTTTGAGTGGGATGGGGTAAGGGTGGTTACCTACTCTCACGAGATTATCCAATTTGTATCCTGTGTGGTATTAAATTAAAGCTCTTGCTGAGTTTTATTAAATGGCACACATATATTTTTTTCTTCTATAAGAAACTTTATAATAAACTTTTTCCACCTGAATATCGTTAAAATGCATGATTTTCGAATTTTTGTAGAGGATGTGCTGATTTATGCGGAAGCTGATTTTTCTTTTATGCGCTTTAGCATATTTTACATGTTTCATTGAAATTTAATTCCAATTTTTTTTATATTTAATCGTTATATGGATTTTAAAGCGAAATAAATAAAATAAAATAAATTTTAAAGTACAAGTTTTCAGGTAAATAATAGAAATTATGAGTTCAATGAGTTTAAGCGTAGACACAAATGATAGATTATAAATAGTTAAATATTAATAAAGGAAAAATAAAATTTTCCAATACTGGTATTCACATTTCGAGTATTATAAATAATAATTACTTCATGATACTTTTTAGACAAAAAACTTTTGTTATCGTTTTATGATTGCTGATTCTGCCTAAAAAATAAACTATGAAAAAATTGATAGTTTTAGAGTAGCATAGAAATAGCTTCAATCTATAAAAGAGTCTAAGCGAGTGTTTTAATTGATAACAGCATTTACATGTTAACAAAAATTACACTTACGATATTAAGGGTAAAAAATCACTTCAGAGATCAGTTTCCTTTGTTGTGTATCAAAGTTTATCGAAGTTCATAAAAAAAAAGTGAACTATTTTATAATTACGTTATCCCTACTGATGCCATAAATAAATATAGGAAAAACAGAACACAAAAGAAAGAACTTCCTCCATTAAGAAGCTTTAGGTCAAGCATACTGAGTAATCCTGAGTAGATTAAATTCTTAGACTGATTAAAAATTGAAAATATCAATCCAGTAAATTCCATAGGCAAATGACCATGCAATACTGATGCTCTTACAGAAATGGATCATATGAGAAAATTACCTCCTCCATTTTAAAACTGATCAATTTAAAAATTTATTAATTATTAAAAACTATGACTAAAAAACAGAAAACACAATAAGTTAAAAACAAAAAACTTTTAAAATAAAACTTCTTAAATTGATCTCAAATGTTTAAGCTCTAATCAATGAATTGTGTAAATATACAGCTTTTCAAACGAGATAATCCAATTTTAAAATATTGTTAATACTCATGCATTCAATTTTAAAAGTTTAATCTGAGTTCTATTATAGCATTTCTTATTTTGCAATGATACTTTTACTACGTTTATCACTGAGAAAAAAAACTTATTTCTAACTTTTTAGTGCATTTTATTTACAAAAACTATTTATTTGAAAAATTAAATTTTACTGGTAAGTGTCCTGATTATATCTTAGAAACTGAAACAAATATCAATTTAGATATATTTGATATAGTAGTGTAGTTTGTCCTGTAAAAATACGTGTGCATAATATAGTTAGTGATGAGAGCTACATTTATGAAGAAAATATCAGCAATCAGTTATCAGAACAAGATTTGATGATCAAAAAATAATCAACCCAAGATATGGAAGTATAAGAAGCTCCTGGCATAAAAGTACCGTCTACAACAGGCCAGTTAAATGAAAACAGGGGAAAATTTTACTCTTTTTATTCAATATTTGATAAAATGTTCTAGGAAATTATTGTAACGGAAACAAATCACTATGCAAAGCAATGCATAAGCGACGAAAGTATAAAAAGAAAAATCAACGAGACTTGGGGATCTGTAAATTGTGATGAGATGGAAACTGCTTCTGGTCACGATGCATGAGAATAGCTTTCTTCAAAAGTAGCACACACAATTGTCACTAGATTCATAAGACAAAGAGGATAATTGAATTCCTTGAAAAAAACTGATATGTTTCAATATTTCTGAAAACGACTGTATAAATTTCTTCATAGAATCAAATTCAGTCTTTCTCCAGCATTCCGAACCAAGAACAAATCGTTGATAACAAGATCTAAAAAATACAAGAGGTTGAAATTTACGAAACCAAATTCCTTTAGGGTTCGCGCTGCCGCGTACGAATTATGATTTGATGCATTGCCCAGACTTTTCTTACTGAAGTTAATAATCAACAAATGATGGCTTATTGGGTTTTTTTTTATTTTTTGATAGTCAGCATTTTGAATCTTGCTCCCTGAAAAAATATTTAATGTTTGAACTAATTGCTTATTAGTTAATTTTTTACATCATTAAATCTTTAACTTTTTCAACCATTGCACCAGAAGTCCATTTGATATAATATAAAATATTGAGTATTTTGTATTTTCCTTTTCCCATCATCTTATGCAATGTTGTCAGCCTCAAAAGAAGTGCAATTATAGGAAGATAAAAATTAGCAAAATAACTTCCTTTTGCTATTCCCAGTGTTTTATGCTTGTATTCATTTTATTCCTATAAGATTATTGTTAACCCTTTGCACTCCAAGCTTTTTTTCCATGGGAGTACCAGCAACTATAGTTATGCTCATTATACTGAGTACCAGTTTTATTTTTCTAATTTTGATATAAAATCAATTTGTCAAAGGAGAACGAAAGAGAATTGAAATTAATCTAAATTGTTCATGTAAATTAAGATGGTGAGTGAGACTCACCATTGGAGTTGATGGAAAACATAACGTGGTGAATGAGACTCACCACTGGAGTGCAAAGGTTTAAATCAAATAACTGCCCAGTAGCTTTCCTATGCTAAACATTATTGGGCAACCACTGAGTCAAAGCAACATTATAAAAAATACATAAAAAATTATCAATCCATATATCTAAAGTAATCCACTTCCTCTTATCCACGCGATAAAAAAAGATGATAATGTTTCTTTACTACCGTCCACTGCGTTCTGACTTTCTGACTGAACCTACGAAAAAAACAGAGTGAGGAAGTAAAAGTATAAATCATTCAAGCTCATATTGAAATCCGTTGTACTTCAAACTACTTTAATGAAGCCGCATCCACCAAATTATCTATTCAATGTAATTTCTACATATCAAAAAATCATCACTAACGTAAAGATTATTAATGGATGGGCTCCTGTAGTGCAGCAAGTACATGATGAAATTTATAATAAGGTAGAAAAATAAAATAAGGCCATTAAATTTCAAATTAAGATTTTATTTTCATAATTGACTAATCCAACCAAGGTCTGAGCTAACTTTTTGCTCTTTAATTTCAAGTTCGCTATCTTCACGTTTTCTTTTTTCTTTATTTAATTTTTCTTTCTTAACTTCTTTAACTATTTCATTGTCATCATCAAGCGATCTCTTTTTACCTCTAAGACTCTCATTGAGAAGATCATTTATGCGTTCTTTGTGCTTTTTAAATTGTTTGCTTACACTTTTTTTCAATACTATTTTTTTTTCAAAATCAACTCCAAATAAAGGATGTCGCATTTTTAAGTCTTGAGGAAATGGCACTTTCTTACTTTTACCTAAGCATTTGATATCTTCAAATTGTTCACCTATTAAATTTTGTAAATTGCGCTTTATTAAAATGCTTCCTCTGATTGGCAAATCTAAAATTTTATTCTGTAAACCAATTTGTATTTTTCTGTATGATTCAAACTCTTTAGATACGCTTTGAATGTTTTCAAAAGTAGATTCCCCAGGTAATTTAATTTTTTCATTTTTTATATCTGCAATATTTATATTTGCTGGACAATGAACTAACCAAATCTCATCATCTTTTGTTATTTCCAAATTATCTAATTGTTTCGAGCGACTTTCTTCAATAAGTTTCTTACTCGCAAGGAAATCAGACAATAGTTGATTATTTGTTGAACTGCTCATATTAATTAAGTTCACTTTTTTTATTACCTGCAATAGAACATTAAAAAAATTATTATTTTATTTTATTAAATTTACAATAATGAATGAAAAAATATAAAAAAAAATCCAGAAATGATTTGATACAAACTGCGAAATACTGTTGAAATATTTCTGCTAACTAATCGTGTTTTCAATTGATTGATTTTCAATAAGAAATAAGCTCGTTACTACTCCAACTTAAAACTATTTAAAATTAAAAAATCACTTATAAATTTGTTTATATGATGCGACCAATAGATTATATCATACTGAATGTTTGCTATTCTAGGAGAAAGTTAAAACGATAGCAAAAATCTCTCAGTATCTCAAGCTGTAAATTTGCAGTAAAGTTAATTAGTTAAAAATTTGAGAGAATTAAATTGTTTTACAAATCGCGGCAATAAGTTAAATATTGCTTTAGATTTTCTTGCAGCTTAAAACAATTCATTATTCAACTCGATGGCATCATTAAAAAAAAAAAATCTACAAAAACCAGTTTGAAAAGGATCTCTCTCGATCCGAATAACGAAATCACAATTATAATTTAATTTAAATCAACAGAATGGACAAATTAAAAGAGATTTTTCATTTTATTGCTTCAATTCAAGAAGACAAGGAATTGTATCAAGTTAATTGATATGTACAATTTGAGCGGCAAGATCTTCTACACCTTATTTTCTATGTAATACAATAGCATGTGCTAAACCACCATATGACAACTCCTAGGATTTAACATTATATTTATATACTTTATATTATTATGGTCGAAAGAATGCGACCCATAATAAGCCATGAACTTGTTCCATTAAACTATCATTTGCTTAAGGTTCTTGTAGAATTCAATAAAAAAAAAAGAAGTTTCATGAGCTGAAATTTCAGTTAAGTCTTATCATCCGATTATTATTATTCAGCTTTACAAGAATTGCTCTAAATTTTATATCAACAATGGTAAATGTAAAATGTCCATCCTCAACATTTTTGAACTCATTTCAAGAATTTACCACCTCCTTTCACCAACATTGACATGATTACCCATAGATTATAATTATTAAATAGCATAATTGACTTGTTGCAAAAAAAGATTTTAAATTATTTGCTTCGAATGTAATAAACACTTTATAGGTATTTAAAAGTAATATTATTGATGTTTTTCATTATCTTGTACATTCCACATTTGCACCTTTAGCCACATTTTTAGATTAAGATATTTTTTAAATATCTTACCTTAACAATTACTAGTATGTTTCAAAATAGAACAAATACTCATGAATTTTAAATATTTAAATAATTAAATATCTAGCAAAAACAACTTTCTTTAAAATTATCAAATCTATTAATTTTCAATCATTTTAACATTCACCAAACTCCCTCGCTTTTCTAATGTCAAATTCAAATGACAGACACTTGACAAGAATGATTGCAATTTCTTAAATAGCTATGCGTTTTTCATCTATTCCCATTTAGCTTGAGGAGTAAAAGAGATAACTGCATATATTTCCTATTCTTAAATAAAGGAGCCAAAATGTGATGATTACATTAGTTTAAAAAATATGTTGACAATTGAAGTTGAATTGATGTTGCAATTTCATGAAAAAATGTTAAAATTATTATTCATGAATTTTACTAAGTCTATTCTTAGCATGACCGAATATTCCTAGTAGAAAAAGTGCTTATAGTTGATTGCACCAAAAAACAAAAACGTTTCTTTATTCAATTACCAAAATTTGAAAATGGAAAATAGCCCTATGGTAGAATTAACAAAAATATCACGAACTTAAAAAACAGGCGTATCAATCATTTCTTTCTTCGATTTTAAATTAAACTGAAGAACTGCACTGATTAAATAAAAAAAACTTGCAGGATCTTACCATTTTATTTTTCTCTATGTAAGTGATGAATCTTTGTATTACATTGCTTAGACATGATCATGTTTAATCTTTTCTCATATTATGTCTATGGTTTTCGCTTTAATTAGATTTATTTCTTAAACAGATTTAAAATTATTTCATTTTAAGTTTTCGATACAAGCTGGTAATTGGCTTAGAACGTTATTCTTATTTGATTATTTGTTTTTTTTTAGACAACCACAAAAAAAACAAATTAAGTAAAAATTAAAATATTTAAAACTCAAACACAGAAACAATGGTGTAAATCTATGGTGAATTCCAGATTGTTTTATTTAATGTAATTGAAAGTTGAACTGTGCTTAATCCATCAGTAAGAAGAAGATCAACATGTCATAAATCTATGTTTAGAGTTTTTCAGTCAATTAAAAACCATTTTAACATTTTAACAAAATATTCATGGGAGAATTACAATTAAAGAAGAGACAGTTTTTAAATATGCCTTGGAATAAATATAAAAAATCATTTCAACCTGATAACCGAGAATTCATGAGAATTAAGCGCTTTAAAATGAATTTTGGTAGTGCAGATGAAAAATTTGCAAGCAATAGTGAAGATGAAATTGAACAGGAAAATAAAATTCAATCAAAGCGAATAAAACTTGATATTGTACACAAGAAACCATTTAAGAGGCAATGTAATTCCAGTGATGATGAAGAAAATTTTGCTTACAAAGAGGATTTTAATTCTTCACTTAATCAACGTGAAAGAAAAAAAGTTTGTGTGAAACCCCTTCAAATCTTTGATGACAATGAAAGACTTTCTTTAAGCTATTTTAAAAGCACTGAAACACACTTAAAAGATGGTTCATTGAATAAAGATTTAAGTTCGGCCATTAATTTTAATCTTAGTAATGATACTCAATTGGTTTCAGAATCAGATTCTCATATAAGATTTACTTTAAAAGATGAAAATGAAGGAAACACCGACATGTATTGTACATCCAATGAAAAGGAATTTATTTCCTGTAATTTTAGAAATAATCCAGAGGATAACATTATTGAAGCAAATTCTGATTCAGAATCGTTAGAAAGTGAACCTACAGAGAGAAGAAAAAGACGATCATTAAATGATGCACAAATTAGTACTAATAAAATTTTAGACACTAATTTAGAATTGAATTCATTCATTAGTGAGATTAATAGACAAGCTAAACCAGAGAAACTAATTCTAAAGAAGGGAGGATATTTAGAAAAGTGTCGTGCAGCATTACGCAGATCAAATTCAAATGTCGCCTTTTGGCAACATGAAGGAAAAATCGGAGTACGTGACAAAGGCTATGATGCTATAATTAAAAATAAATCAATTTCATTTGGTAGAATTTTGTTAACATTACTCGTACAAGGAGAGGAACTTATTTTCATTCTTCATTCCAGTAAAGAATTAAAGAATTTATCAATTGGTTCAAAAATAGAAGTGTGCTTAGAAACAGATTCATATCAAGTTGAAAGTCGCAAAGTGTTTTTATATGCGAATAAATTTTTAAAAAATTTGTTTTAATTTTTATTGAATATATTCCTTCTACAAGATCAACATATAGATAAAATAAATGCATGATTTGAAGAGATAAGCATAATTCGAATTAATTTGTGATAAATTTTTAATGAAAATAAAAGAAAATCCAGTATATAAAATCTAGAAATCGGTTAGCTAAGACATATTTTGTTGTCCCTATTCCACCGATTTACTTTGTAATTTTGGACGAATAAGATAATTTTATTACAATTTTTTGGTGTTAAATTCAATAAATTCCGACAACTAACACACATGCTTCTTGGAAAATTACATCAAATTAAATCAATAATTCAATTAAAGGAATTATTCAAAATGAAAATCTAAACATAGCAGAATTTCCCAAGAAGTTTCTAGGAGGAATGTGGGAAGGTCTTGACCATGTGGAATGGAACGATGTAATCAAAAATCTCACAAGAGCTCTACTTTATTTTTTTACCAGTCACAACTATTTTACAAAAAAAAACAGAAAATTTAAATTTTTGTTTTGATTGTTTGTTGTCTTAAAAGCTTCTGAATTTAATATTTCATAATCCATAAAAAGATAAATCTTATAGTATTAGATAAAAATTAATGGAAATTTTCCTTTCAGAAGAAATACCAACTTGTTTTTCTAAAACATTAGAAAGACATTGATGAAGATATTCAAGAACAAAAAACGTTGGTTTATGTGCGAGCGTATTGATATTTGCGTATAGCGGAGACTCTGGTCGTCCCAAACCAATTGTAGTACAATTGAATCATTTTGTAAATTAGGGGGAGTTGTAGTTTGATCAGAAGAGAAAAGTCCACCAAGGTTTGTTTGGTATAGAATTAATTATTAATTTACAGTTCTTATTTGCATCGTCTATAGAACCTCTTGACTTAAAAGTTATAAAGAAAAGTGTTATATTTTTCACGAAAAAGATGCAAGACTCAGGAAAAACACAGAAAATTAAAATTTTATTTTTAGCTAACATTAAAATATACTTCGCCTTGAATATAAAGGTTTTTTATAACAAAATACAAAAACCTCCTCCCAAACATTAAAAATAACGACAAAACACTTTTCTTTCAAGTTCTATTTCTTTTAGATTCATCCATTCCCCACATCTGTAGTTAATCAATCTCTTTACATCTAAAGACTTATAATATACACCATTACTTTATTAGGGTAACCGTGTACAGTAAATACACATTTCAATGTAACACAATAATATAGACATCATTTAAACAACATTTAAACGCAGAGCCCATTTTCCCTGCTTTAATAATTTATATCTCCATATAGGTTTTATTCTTTTGTACACAAACCTTACTCCCCAGACCTAATTAAAAGAAATCTGTGCAACTTTTTCTTGGATCTATTTAAATTGATAGTCACCGTCTCTCACATAAACTATGATTGTTAGTCCTGTAAATTGATCTATTAGAAGAGATAAATATGGATGATAGATAAGTAACCAAGAAACATAACATTCATTTGGACTAAACTCTAACACTATGCATAAATATTTCTTAATGCTTAATGAATTTTGGTGGAAATGACCCTTAAGAACGAACCAAAAAAAATTCAAATGTTCTGTTAGTTAATTAAGGCAACTAAACAAATTTATGCATGAGCAATTTTATTCCAAATAAATTGGCTTTTAGTAAAAGTAAATTAAGCTTTTATTTTCCTGCTGGATAAATTTGCAAATGAGCTGAAAAAGTGCCACTCGATCTCTTTAGTACGGCGCTTCAACGAGTTTTCTGGGAGTAAAACTACTGCATCCTTGCTTCTCATATTTACTTTAGTTAACAAATTTATTATACACTGTTAACGGAAGACTCTTCAGAATGCCTCACGCTATCTTAGAAATAAAACATGCTCCCAAATTAACCGACTTAATTAACAGAAAATCGTAAATAATATTTTATGATCACTTTCCCTTATTGAATTTTTTCTACTCAAAACTAGAACCGAAAAGATGAAGGTATGGATTGGGCTCTACCAACATCTAAAATTAATACCTTGCCAGGATTTTCTTTCTATGCGAATTAAAAGACCATAAATCCACTCTTATTCTCGCAATCTTAAAGTCAAGTTTGATCGAACAGCTAAGTGTCGCTAATTCTATTTAAGCAAAACAAAACTAATGTTGAGTAGTGTTTTTCCTACCAACTATAGCTCGAAGATATTCAGGCAGGTTTTTCATTCGATACATCTTGACTTAAACCATTAATTCCTTCCTACCGTTATCGAATTTTTCTTTGCTACCAAGAATGTGCTGTGCACCATAGAACTATCTCTGAGCATTATCTTCACCATAAAAATACTAAAAATTTATTGAACTCAGTCAAGTTTTGAAAGATGTTAGCTACTCTCATGCAATTCCGAGTTTCCTATTCAATAGAAGATTGTCCTCCATTAATCTCATTGTGATATTGGAACTGAGGTGATTGCAGACATCATTGTTAGAAAGGAGTCTTCAAAACCACATTAACATTAAAGCATTTAAACATTTTAATATCTAAAATATCATTAGAGAGTTTAAACGAATGAAACCGGTCGAATTATGAAAACATTAGAAGACTGGAAATGTAAGTAAACCCAAAATGATGTAAAAACAATGCAACTAAATCCCAGTTGTGGTATGCATTTGAGTTTAGCCTGATTTCGAATTCGAAATTGGGTTCAAATCTAAATTTAAATTCCTTGTCGAATTCAAATCGAGCTTACTATTTAAATGATTTTTAGTTTTTCGTAGTATATATATTGCGTATGAGATAAATAAATTGTTAAACCTGTAAATTAGTTTTAATTACATTCAATATTTATAATGAAATATTTAAAAAAAAAAAACAATAAATTCTCTTAATGACAATTCT
Organism: Holcocephala fusca; assembly: GCA_001015215.1. Lineage (NCBI taxonomy): Eukaryota > Metazoa > Arthropoda > Insecta > Diptera > Asilidae > Holcocephala > Holcocephala fusca. The sequence goes on from JXPE01040603.1 coordinate 11,380, forward strand.
TTCATTTGTGCTGTGAATAAGGTAAGGTATGCC
>JXPE01040756.1:4688-25117 GCA_001015215.1 Holcocephala fusca
TTGTTACCGGGGGCATTTTTATAAAATGGGGAAAAAACATTGATCTTTTCCTCAAATTCTTGTGTATTTTGAAGTAATTTAGATATTGCAATGAAAATTCGAGAACATACGACGCTGCATATTTACTAGAACATTGAATTTACAGTTTTTAGCGAGAATCAAAGTGCTTTACATGANAATCTTAATACTCTTCTTTCACAGACTTGGAACATATAATTTTTATTATTCAAAAAGTGAGCTCCACTATTCATGTGAAGAAAAATTTTAAAAACGATTAATTAAAAACATAACAGGATGAAAGAGTAATAAAGCTTCCAGAAGGAAAAAAAAATTACCAAGCCATTGCTAATAAANCTCAAATTCTTGTGTATTTTGAAGTAATTTAGATATTGCAATGAAAATTCGAGAACATACGACGCTGCATATTTACTAGAACATTGAATTTACAGTTTTTAGCGAGAATCAAAGTGCTTTACATGATAACATATCGCAATATGATTATTTCATAAGATATATGACGCTAATTGGCGTTCCCGGTCGTTAAAGTGTTAATAGAAAGAAATATGAGAAGAATAGTGAATAAAGGTTCATAACACAAAGTAGAAAATTATCCAATAAAATAAAGTACTCTACCAAATTCAATAAACAATTTGAACTCATCTCAAAATGAAATTAAAGTTAGTCAGATCTTTTCACTTTATACCTGCTACAGAGAGATTTCATTTATATCCAATCGATTTCTTTTGTAGCAAATAATTTACAGCACTATAAATTCAGCTAAATATTATTTTCTTGTAAAGTTTTTTGAATGGATTATTTAATATCTGTTTAATGAAAACAAATGAATAAGTTTTTAATTATGTAATCTTTTTGCATTTATGAGAGATCTCTTTACTGCATTGAAACATCAAATAAATTCAGTAGCATTCGCTATATCTCGCAGATTAAAAAATATATTTGTTGTAAATTAAAAAATCTTTCAAATCAGTGAACAATATTTTTAGGTCTTTCGAAATTACAATACTTGATTCGCTGGTTTATCATACCTTACGTTTCATTACATGCTTATCACTTAAGAACTCATTAATAACATTAAATAGCTTTATGAATCTTTTTAGGTGATTCTCCAGAGCACCAAGTTTTCTCTATGAATAACACAGTTTATTCGAATTATTTCTGGATTCTTATCTTTCATTATTTTTTAGAAAGCATGGAGAGACAAAAAATTTCCCCGTGATTAACTCAAGAGCACTTGACTAACAACCACAAAACTAGGGAATTAATTAATTTAATTTTTTTGTCATATTTCTATAGCAAATAAAATTGCAATATTTTTTTTTAAACACATTATTTAAAAATAATACAAATAAGCCCTATACTTTTTATCTCATTTCCTTATTTAATAAAATTATTTAGTTTTTGTTATCTGAAGTTAATTTGTTCCTTTGCTTTAGATTTAGCTTGACTTTTATTTTCAAAAAGAAAAAAAAACTAAAAAAAACTTATTTATGTTTCTTGTATTTAAAAATTTCTAAATTACTATAAAAATCACAATAAAAATGAAATATAATAATAACTTACATTTTTATTTTACATCTCACTCACGAAAGAAATAGCATCGATATTGTTGAAAAAGAGCAGAAATTTTACACATTGATTATTGCCTTAAGCCTGAAATTTAGGATAGTGAAATAATAAAACAAGAATAGTATTTGAAAAAGGAAATCATATTCCAATTTTTGAATACTAAGCTTATCAAAATATTCAGGAACTTACATATTTAAATACGAAAGGAAACAAAACTTTACAGACTTTAATTTAATTGTAGGACTGCTTCAACAACTTAAATATTGCATTCTTATTTTAAGCAAAAAAAAAAAAAAAATTCATTTTTAAACAGCCTCACTTAAAAATTCATAAAAACATAAACAAAATTAGTTGTTATGTGCAACTAGTATTTTTTCTATATTCCCTAAATCGATTTAAAGCAGCCTCTCTTTCAATTGCATCAAAGTACCATACTGTAATTGCGTATCTAGTCCGATGAGATGGCTGCACTTCATGCGGATTTCTTCTGTCTGACCAAAAAAATATAATTCTATCGAATTTTGGTTCAATATCAGCGACTGTTCCACCATTTTCAGGGAAAATTCTGATGGATTAAAAAAATATGAGCATTACTTTAAATTATTAAATTTTACAAAATTCTAAAAATGTAATTAAACTTCTTATCATTTTGATTTTGTGTTTTAAATTTTAACACAATTTCATGTCAGATAATCGATCCACAATTAAAAGATTTATGCAATTAAACATATCAAATCTTCTTTCAAAATTCAATTCCCATATTTTAAGTATTTTATGCCCGCAATACAGGATAACATTAAAGATGTATTTTATAATCGGCTATACAACTGATTTTTTTATTTCTTAAGAAATACTCTAGAGATCTAAGCCAATAAAAATCAGATGGCATGTTAGATTATTGCGGCTTTCATATTGACTAAAATTAATCGCTTTTCTAACAACTAAATATAAAATTGTTGGAAATAAAAGTTTGTAGCAAATAATAAAATCAAAAAAATAATGAAACCTTTCTCAGAAATAAAGTTGGTATTAGTATCTGCTGACAAGATTGCCATTGTTTGAAGCGTTTTTAAAAAAAAAAAAATAATTACTGACTCAAGTTTAGAAATGCACAAAAATCAAGCATAATTGCAAATCAATTTTATAAATTCTTGAGACTCACTTTGGAGATTTCATTCAGATTTTTAAAGATATTGAATCTTTTTTGACTAAGATTGACTATTAATTCAATAAATGTTACAAATACCTCTATGTTTTTTAAAATAAGCCTATGTAAAAAGTTAAAATTTAATTAGACAACTCATAACTACTTTAGAGGCGGAAAATTTTTGTTAAGCTTATTTGCCAATTATAAATTCTGAACGAATTCATTAAACAATTTCCTTTTATTTTCAACCTTTAAATTTGTTTTAGCTTTAACAGAGAATAGATTAAAAAATTTTCCTCACACTGGAGCCAGAAGGCCTGTTGTACTCTCACGATCGACAGCTTCTAAAATCCCATTACAAAACCTATATATCACCTATATATACGGGCTAAATAGTTCTATTTCCAAAAGTTTTTTTTCAGAAGCAGCCTTTAGAAAATTGAATCTTTCACCAAATTAATTTTGTAATGAGCTTTTCAATCCATTCAAGAATCATCTTAACTTTACGCAGAACATATTTATCAAATCAGCATTTTTTCTTTGTCAATAATTCGCAAGATTCTATTACGAAATCTCTTTATTCACAGCTTTGATTTCATTTTTTCTCTTTTTTTTTCAAATTAATAATAAAAAACTGTACCTCAATAAACCTCCACTTCGTTCAGCATCCCAATTTATATTTAAATAATATATGGCTGTAATAACACGTCCATCTTTGTTCGGGTTATCAATATGCATCACATAATTAGATCCAAAACCTGGGTAGCATGCTACCATTGCCTAAAAAATAACAAAAAATATATATTTTTTTTTAATTAGTTATACAGAAAATTCGATATAATTAATTGACTTTCATAACTTTAAAACTTTAGGTTGCCTCCATGCTAAAGGCTAAACGATTCAACAATCAAAATATTTTTAAATATAATTTTTTTTTTTTCAGTTTAGTACCAGTATTTGACTAAATTGCGGCTTATAAAATATTAATGAATTGTAATAAAAGAAAATTGTAGTGAAATAAATTAAGAAACCTTGGAACCTAATCCAATTCATATAAAACTAAAATACATATTGAAAAAATGCCAGCTTTTAACCATCTGTTCGAGAATGTCTCACTACGGTATAGTGCTTATTTATTAAATTAAAGCAACTCTGAGCAGGGAAAATGAAATTTATGTAATTGTAGCATATTTAAGAAAAAAAAAGACAGAACAATTGCAATAAATTGGAGTTTTTGTTTTTNAGTCTTTATAATTTCTTTCATCAGCACATTTAAAAAAAAGACAAAACAATTGCAATAAATTGGAGTTTTTGTTTTTAAAGAAATAATTGGTTAATTTGGTTTAATACTTTTTTGTAAGCAATCCTTCCACATTGCGATTAATTCCTTCCGTGTTATATGAAAACCGAATTATAATAAAGTCAAAACTAAGTACATACAAATTAGGTTGATTCATATTGCTCATCCTTTAACGATGTTATAAATAACATTTTAGATAAGAAAATATTTTTACAGATTATGAATCGATAATTGCACTGCCAACCGTTGCCATTAAAAAGAGTTCAAACTAACATTTTCCATTTTTACTGATTAAATCTAAAAGTTATAAAAATGCTAAGTCGTGTAATTTCATGGTAGAAAGAATTGCTAAAGCTGTAACGTCTTAGTCCCCTATTAAAAATTTACAATTTCTGTACCCAGTCTACAAAATCATTTATATTCTAATGCCGATCGAAAACATGACAAAAGACTATTAAAATCTTGCTTAGAAAAATAATTCCAGAATAAAAACGGAATAGATAAATATTTTAAATAAAGGCTTCATTTGTAATTCACATGAAAAGCTGTAATACTAAAAAACTGTAACTTTCTATTTTGTTAACAAAATAATTCTTATCATATTTGAATTATTCCTTTTAATGTATATTTTTTTCATTCTTTTGAGATATACTTTTGGATACATCCAGTCAAATTAAACGATACTTGAATGAAATAATAAGTAAAACTCTTTACTCATTGTTATTTGTAAAGAGGCTCGAACTTTTCTTTCGAACTTTTTCCAAAATATAGAGTATAATACAATTTTTGTTTTTCTCTCTATCGTGAAATATTAATTATTAATCCTAACTCTGTTGATATTAATTGATGCCACTTTTGTACATGTACATCGACCCTAAGTGCTAAATTTATTGTGCTCTGTGTCAATCTGACGATCAGCAATAATAAATCAAGTGGTTTAAAATAAAAAATATATGTAAAAATTGCTTGACATAATTAAGTTTATCAAGATAAAATGCTATATACAATGCTGGGTCGTTTAGAAATATATAGAAACCTCGTAACATAAAAAAAAAAAAACGTCAAGCTGTAGAAAATTTTTCGCAAATTTTTCTACTCATTAGAACCGTAGAAACCGCATTATAGAACTGATTGTATTTTATATCAATTGCAATAATATCCAGAATGAAAAATCAATTAATGAAACTTTCAATAATTTATGGTACGAAAAATGTTGTTTGAATATTTCAAGATAATTTCTATGCATTTTATCAGCAGATTTAAATTTTTTTCGTTGAACACAATTAATTTTTTTACTAAACTAAAAAGTACATTAATTTAATTACCTTCGATCTTTCTCTGATTTTATAATTTCCAAGTTTTCCATTATTTTGCATTGTACTCGCTTTACATACAACTGTATCTATCTAAAAATTCATTAATGTTTAAAAGTTTTAAATTAAAAACAAACACCCAATAGTTCATTTCTTTTTTTGTTTTTTGTTACCTGATTTATTAGATAGCCAATATTTAAACAATCAGGTTCAGTTCCTTTAACCCAAGTAATTTTATCTCCTCTTATTGTGCGTGAATCTCTTTCAGTAAGACTATTTGAAACAAGTTGACCGTCCTATCAAAATATCTTTAAATTTCATAATTTCATAAAATAACAATTAATTACCTTAAATACTCCAGCTGAATACATTTTATGAACTTCATTTAATATTTTTATTCCTTGATCCATTCCTAGAAAATCATCAACAACTGCTAGTCCATATATGTTTAAATCATTTATGATACTTCTACAAAGGTCTTCGCAACGTCTTTCGCTGTTAAGTTTAGTAAAAAAAAAAAAAAAAGTAATAAAATATTATTGTATGGATTTAAAAAAAATTTAAAGCCTGTAAAATAAGATAAAATGCATCTACAATTAGCATCGAGAAAATATTAAACATTTTAAAGAAAAAATAATCGAATTCAACATAAGAAAAAAATAGTAAGTTTGCATTTATTTACTTGTATCGAGCTGAAATACGACTAATAATCACAAATTAATTTTTAATTTTAAGGAGACTAATTATAAAGCAATGTGTAAGTAATTACCTTTCTAATGTTAACTTTATTGCATTGTTCAATAATGAAAACCTTGACGAAAATGTTGCCTAATTTTTACGATGCTATTATAAAGCAACATATTACTTATCCTTATCTTTCAATGGATTTTTCTAATGTACCAGAGGGTATTCCTACAGCCATTTTTAAGAAAAGTTGTACCTCCTTTTTGTCCCCTTTACAAAACTTATTAACCAAGTTATATTTTCGATATTTTTGGAAAAATTCATCCCTTTTATCAAATTATAAGAGCCTTATAGTTATTCACACTTTTCTGTAGTATGTTTTAAAACCCTATTCCTTGACAAACAGCATAGTTTCTTTCCTGGAAGATCAACAGTTGCTAATTTGCTGGATTTTGTATATGGCATTGTTAATGGTTTCTTATTTGCCCATCAAGTTGATTGTATTTACACTAACTTTATTAAAGCCTTCGATAAACTATCGCATTCAACAATTCTCAGTTCTGTTTAGTTTTAAAATAAAATTGTTTTACTGCATAAAATCATTAGATTGTTGCAAATTTATTTAACAAATAGAACATATAATGTTCGTTTCTATCGAGCATTATCAAAAGTCTTTTCTATCCTATCTGGAGTTCCTCAAAAGAAATTATCTTGATCTGCTGTTATTTATTTTATCCATAGATGACCTTTTATAACAATTAAAAAACAGCAAGAGCAATATTTTGCAATTTGATATCATCATTTTCTATAATTGGTGTGTCCACAATTGACTAACATTTTCCAAATCAGCGGTATATACCACTACTAACTATTACCACACATTTCTCCAGCATAATTATTAAACATATCTGCGCAATATAAGACTTAAACCATTTACACTCAACTTAATTTTATAATGAACATTAACAACGGCTGGTACCAAATCCAATATTTTGCTTGGATTTATTTTGCGTTAGTCTCAACAATTTTTAAGCTTGCATATCAAACTTCTACTCTGCAGTTCACATGAATATTCTAGCCAAATCTAATGACCTTATTTCATAAAGTACATATTGAACGCATTGAACCTATTCAAAAAAGATTTATAAGGTATGTTTTTCAACATTTTTTATTCAATAATCCTTTAGTTCTCTTCCTCTCTCTTCTCTAATATATGTGGAACGTTTGGTAAACCTTCATATAGTTACTCTGGAGAAGTAACATCAGATTACGGATATTATTTTTATCCACCAATTATTAAATGGTAAAATAAATAGCCTGTATTTAACGACGTTTAAGAAAAATTACTATTTCTTTCTTAATACTCCTCTTTTACTTATTAACTTCACGCGAATTAATTATAAGACTAATCAACTAATTAACAGCTTAATTGGTTTGGTCAATAAATATGGTAAATAACATGATATTAAGTGTAATAAAAAAAACTATTTAGTCTCATCATAATTACGCATATATTCTGTTTCATGTCTTCTCATCTCCTGTTTGATTAATGTTATATTTTTTCCAACGATTGAAAAAACTAACACCTAGAATGTTATTTTGTTTTCTTTTTCTTTAATTATTTTACATGATTTGTAAGTTGAGCCTAATCATGTAAGATTTTAAATCTAAGATAGATGAATTTTTCTAGTTTTTATAAAGCTAGAGTTCAATAAGCTACTTCGATAACTTAGCAATTATAAAATGAGTGCCTGCATACTTTAATTTATCAAATAAAATAAAATTTTTAATTTACAGCCATAATTGTTTGAGATGTGCATTTTTTGTAGGTCTTGTGTTTTACTTACAATAACATAAAGCTTTCGAAAATCATTTTGGATTAGATTTTACCAAAAATGTACATTAATATTCACAAATTAAATAATATTAAATTTATGAGAAATACACAAAATAAATAATAGTTTTAGCGATTGAAATGTACGAATATATTAAAAATCTTTTTTTTGTAGTAAGCCTTTAATGAATAAAACAAAAGAAAATATAAAACGTGCACGAATTAGGAATAATTAATCTGGTAATTTATTTAAAAAAAAAGAAATGAAACTTAGTTTTCTTATGTTTGTATAATTTAAAACCAAACTTTGGGAACAGATTTATCTTGGGCCTACTAACGGAAGGATAAAAGAATCATTAAGACTTGAAATTTATGGATAAAATATTGAAATTTTAGAAAAAATAACTTCAAGCAATGCGATAAAGACTTTTAAGTATAATAAAAAGATAAACAAGCAAAAAAAAAACAAAAAAACTAGTATTAAACAATAAAATTCAGAATTATTAGAAAATTTTCCTTATCAGCAAGTGCGGCGCGAATTTACAATTAAAAACAAACGAGAAATGATGAATATTAGTTGGAAATCTTAAAGCAGATATCTGACCTGATTTATGTAAATGTAAGTTTGTAACTAAATTAAATTTAACAACACCAAGGTAATTATCAATCCATTGCAGATAATCTAAAAAATTCTAGCCCTTGTATAGTTCTCAGAATATTTTGGATATTTTTAAAACTAGAAAGTCTTCTAAAGGAAATAGAATTAAAAAGGCGCAGGACATAAAGCAAACATACAACGACACAGTACCTATTTATCAAGGTAACTAATTTTATGAAGTATTTACCGAATTCAAAAGAAAATTGTGTCCTGCAAAGGAGAATATTTAAAAAAAAAAATAAAAGTACGCAATTACCACTAAATTGGATTAAATATTTATCTTGCGAGTGATAGCACTTGAACATACTCCGTTTAAGTGCTTTATTGCAATTCATTTTTATTATAAGCACTTTCTTTACAATGTTAGTAGTTCCCCGTAATGCAAAGTAATAAAATGATAAAAAAAAATTACTAGAAAACTCTCATTTCTTAGAAATTTTAAGTAAACAATAAATGCAAGGGAAATGACAAATTCTGACTAATGCAGCAAGCAGTCATTTACTGAGAAATGCAACACTTATCACTTTTTTACCTACACACCAAAAAAAAAAAAAGAAGACTGCTTACCTCGACATATTATGATCCAGTGATAAAAATGGTTCTTCTCCTTGTGTAAATCCAGAGGATGTCATCATTTGAGATGCGGATGGTTCAAAAAATGAATATTGTCCTGATTCACCATTGGAGCCCCAAGCAGTTTCAGGCCTATTTTGAGATTCTCTTTTTTGCCGAGCGTATTGTTTACATTCTAATCTGTGATTTGGCCAGTCTGTGTGTTGATGGCTCGTCGAACAATAATAAACCATTTTACATTTTGCACAACGTAAAAGTGATTGGCTTGTTCCACAAATCCTACACCTGACATTTTCCATTACAACTTGGTGCAATTCGTATTTAAAGAGATTTATCTTTTTTCTTTTGTTTTATTTTTGTAACACAATCCTATCTTAGCTTGGCGAAAATAATCTCAGAAGTACACAAAAATTCCGACATTGGGCAAAGTAGCTTTCTCACATAGTCCCATCGAAATGTCAATGTCAAATTTCTCAATTTTCCCATGTTGTTAAACATGCTCTGACATTTTTATGTAAAAGTCAAACAGAGTGTCAAATGTGGTGAGATTTCAAATTTTAGCGAAAAAATTGTTTAATTTTAATTTAAATCTGTGCACAAGATTTATTTTCCTAATTTAAAGGTAAATTAATTTATTAATGAAAATAAGCATAAAAATATTTTTTCGTGACTACATTTTGAAAATATAAAACATTTTCCTGTTGGTAATTCTCTGATAATTTCGTTTCAAATTTTTTAAAAAAAAAAAAAGACTTTCATTCTAGAAAATTACAATAAAAAACCATAAGATATTCAAATTTTATTTTATTTTTTGAATTATAAAAGCGAAATTATGGACTCTTTTCCAGAAAGCGCTTAAATGCGCTTGGAGAAAAGTGGAGAAAAATGGTGTAGAGATATCAGTTACAAAAACAAAACAAAAAAAAACGTTATAGTCTACCAGTTATCAAATTCAAATCAAAGAAAAATCAAATTTTTCTATTGTAAAGTTACGCTTTTTATATTAAGAATTCTGAAAACCCCCAGAATTAAGAAATACCCGTGGTCCTGTGTCTTAAAAGCAACTGAAATTTTAAAGAAAACTAAAATTACCTTCTATGACAAAAGTGTTGTCAAAAGAAACAATTTTGGGAAAATAAGTATTTGTTTTTTTTCTTTGTTCTATTTAAAAGTTTTAGTTTTTTTTTTAACATACTGTGTACTAATATTGAAAATCTCGTATCAGCCTTTTATACTTTTAACTAACATAAGCTGTTGGTGTTTGTTTTGTGAAAAAGGAGAGTGAAGAAGCCATTCCTTGCTTCAAAAAAGATCCATTATTCATATCCATCAGCCAACGTTCCATTAAGTTCCATAGTTGGAGCAACTGATCCCTTTGATAAACTAAAAATCAGACTGTGACTTTAGAGTATTCATCTAATTAGCATTTATCAATGTGCTTGGAATTCTAATCGTTCTATATAAATCGTTCTATTAAAAATGAGCTCATTGCACTTTTAGATGACTAGGACGCTGAATGATACCTCTGAAGCACGCAAGCACTAATTCCGACCTACTGGGGGTTTCTTTGTAATTGTTAGCAAAAAATAAATACTGTTTATGGTATTTTCTATGCATTTCGCACAGCTTCCAGAAATGGTTTGTGTTATGTTAATCAATGCGATAGGAGTTAACCCAATATTGTATTTGATTTACATTTTCTTTAAACGCAATAATCTTTCAAGCTTCTCCTTATTTGGGTATTTTCAGAAATGTCACATATGAGTTACGGGTAAGGAACTAATTCACAATCTTTTGCTTGATTCAACGTCTCAGTGTCCTGTTCGTTTTTTAGGTTCGCACAAAGATAGATTCAATAGATTTTCTATGAGTATCTTGTTTTTGCTACCTTTACATCCAAATTGCATATAATTAGCATTGACTGCATTTTAATTTTGTTTTCTACAAATAGATTCATAAAAAAAATTTTACAAGATTTTACAAGCTTGCCTGACTGCCGATACGGAAAATTAATCGTTTTGTTCCTTTACCTCTCGCGATCATCTGCGGCTTAGAAAAATCTTTACATATTGTGAAAATCAGCAAGAAAGGTGTAATTCTAGATCATCATTAAAAATATTAGCTACGCAATCATCGATCATTTTGGAGTCATCTGTGAAGAAGATCTTGCATCTGGTTAGAACAGTCTTGAAGTTTACCCATTATTTCACCGAGTAATATAACGTACTCTAAAGTTAAACTTAACTCACAACTTAAATAATTTTGTACAGACACTAATGAATTACCTTTTTCAAGAATTGAAACTGACTAAAGCTAGTTTTGAATTTATTAATTTTAAATCTGCTACGGAGATTTTTATTGCTTTCCGATGAGCTTTATTAAAACGATCTTTGAGCGGATGATAATTCAAGTAAATTCTTGCTTAAATAACGTAAAAATAATATAAGAAATTTACATGATAAGATTAGATTTAAATTTTGCTCTTTACACATTTTAAATCGGAGTCCCATTTCTTTCTCATCTTAGCCCAACTGTCTTCGAAATACACGGACATAACATGGACATGGAGGAGACATTAGAATTTATTAATGATTTGGAGGATGAACTTTTTCCACCACGACTATTTGGGTAATGTATATTTTTCCTTGAAATTTTCTTTTGAAATTACACAAAAAAGAACACCAAAATATGGTATAGTTATTAAAACTTTGTACTCGGGAACTATTCTGATATTTTCTTCTATCAATTCAGTAATTAAAAATATATTTTATTATAACAAATACCTTATTACATCTTACCTAACTCAGAGAATCGCCACAATGCTCAGCAGTTATATGATTACAAGATAATAGAGGAATGCGATATACCCTCTGAATATTGTATAGAGAAAAAGTGAGTGGTGTGGATCGTGCAGATCAATATACACCGATGTATTATTTTATTCGAAAATAACTACTAGAAGGAAATGCCAATGTCAAACTACAAATTTGTGAAAGCTTTTATAAATCAACAATCTATTAGATGATTTCCAAAAACATATCCATCCACATCTTCGTCGGATAATAAATTCAACAACCCTGCTATATATTCCCTAGAATGCTAGAAAAACATCTGATTGAAGGCGATAAGCCACCTTTACTGTGAAATATGCCCAAACTAACAACCAGCAATGCATATTATAGCAGTTGTTTAGGAATACTATTTGTTCCAATCCATGTAGAATCATCTTAATGGTTTTACATTAAATTTAAAAGCAATCTGTGAAAATAAGTTGTCTTGGTTTTTCGCCTCTAAACCACTGAAGCTGTACACTGATGGGATAATGATTCTTCCGGAAAACTGAGAAAAGATCATCGATAAANTTGTACACTGATGGGATAATGATTTTTCCGGAAAACTGAGAAAAGATCATCGATAAAAATGGCACATGTTTGGTTGAAAAAAATTTATTTGAAATATACGAAAATTATACTACATTTTTGATCAAATTTGCTACCGAACTTTTTCCTTAATCCATTATTACCGATTAGATTAATAATAATAATTCATAAAGCTAGCAAAAATCAACACATTGGCTTGTAAAAGAGCACAATCCATTTAAACGAAATTTAAGAAGATGACTTTGATTATTAATAAAAGGACTTGAATTTTTTCCTTTTAAATTAGCAAGAAGAAGTTATTAATTAATGCCGTGATTGTATTTTACCACAATTAAGTGCAACTTTAAAAAAAAACAACATAAAGAACATTAATTTTTTCACGACAACAACTTCGTTCACAATGCATAAAGCTTTAAAACTGATGCTTATGATTGCGAAGTTCAAGAAATCATTTATCTGCTTTCCAAAGCTAGTCACGAAAAAAAGATTTTCTCAATAGAACCTGGTGAAGATAACAACTTGCTGGATTACAGTCATTGAACAGATAATCGTAAACAAATATTTTAAATTGAAGCAAGAGACTGCATAAAAAAATCAAATAAATGAAAATACTTTGATATTCATAGAAATGCAGATCAAGAAATATTTGAAAACACTCTTCACAGCTTAAATCTCTGATTAAATTTTATACTCTCTTCAACAGTTTTAATTTTCAAACAAATCTGTACATTATCAAACAAAATAAACCTGCTTTAGTTTTATAATCTCTTGTATGTTTTTATAATCATATTTTGGTCTGTAGAAGTCATAAGTGATAACGAAGAAAATTATGATTTCGTCCAATTGGAAGCATGTGTACTTCTCTTCTCGCATCTAAAGTGCTACAAACTCACACTATTTCAGATGTGATTTCTTCATATTATTTTATTTATATCTTCAGATTTGAATTATTTCTCATAATTTCTTCAAACTTTCGAATCAACTTAGACACAGAATAACTCAATTGTGGTAAAAAAAATTGAAACCTTGATCTCATTAAACATTTTATTGCTTTGTATGAGTATATACGTGCACTTTTTAATAATACGAACATATGTTTTAATTTTGTTAATAATTTATTAGCCGATAACCGGCTTATCGATTGAATAAAACTTGAGAGGTCTGAGCCAGTCTTCTTAGTCTCTTGTGAAGATTCGTCGGCATTAAGTCGAATCTTATTGTATTTTTTATATAATTTTCAAGTAAGTAAGCAAAGTAAAAAATTGACTGTACATTTTTAGAAATATTAGTGAAAACCTTAACTCAAATGCAGAACTCAATTATTAGACTTGCTACATTTACAAGAAAGGTCAAGTGAAAATCTTTAAACGAAAAATGGATTCTATCACGAACACTAATCGTAAGAATTCTAATCAACAAGAGTGAAGTGTGAATAATGTAAAAATCTTATCTTTTGCTAAAATAGAATTTAAAGCTTATAAACATATTCAAGTATTTACAAATAAATAAATAAAATAAGATAATTAGATTTGTGCAACTTTTTCGAATCTACAGTTTCCTTTCTGTTCTTCTTTAGAATGATGAGAAAACTAAAGAGGATAATAACCAAATTCTATTTAAACTCAAATGGCTCTGGTTGAAGTTCATTTTTAGTATAGAGATGATCTGTAGTTTTACCAAACAGACTAAGTTTGTACAGAAAATATTTTAAGTTGTATTGAATCCTTCAGGCAGAGTAGCAATAATATAAAATTTGTTTCGTAGAAAGCAATTATGTTACTTTTATGTTATTATCTAGTACAGGGATATTTTTCTCTTATTATAATTTTGAACTTATAATCTGAACCTTTTCCTAATTTCACTGGCTGTACCTGAATTTTACGTGGTTGTCGTTAAACAATTTCAGCTTCATAATTTATATCTACAGTTCCATTATAAACAGCAATCGGTTTAGCAATTTTTTCATTTAGCAAAAGTATTGCCTATAATGACTTCTTAAAATCTTTGCCATCTGCGTGTATAACTTTTTGTCAACTAGGTTGACAAATTGGCTAACAATAAACTCTTCTTGTTGAAAATCCTTCATTCGTTCATGTATTTATCAATTAATTCTATGGCACCCACAATGTTATATTTTCTCTAAAAAATGAAACATTTCATTTTTATTCCTATCGCCTGTTCTATCAAACAAATTTTGAAATATCTAACAAACATAATATTCCTTCAAAATTTTATATAAGTCTCTGATGCATTGAATGATTTAACAACATAGTTCTTGGATGCTAGAATAACTACTTCAATCTGAATTGAAGATTTTAATAGTATGTTATTTTCGATTCCGTCTTAGATTCAAACGGATAGATGACACTTTATTGCCTTCAAAACAATACTTTACGATCGAATTATATTTTTTTGTAGAAGACATTGCGGCTATAATTGAAGACAGTTTTATTTTATTTTTGTTTCTCAAAACCCCTCGAAAAATATGAAAGCAGTTAACTAAGTCTGTGACTTTTTAAATAAAATAAAGTTTTTTCAGAGATATTCTGAGCTTTCAACGGATACTAAGGTACTCCTGTATAAACAGGCTTTGCGATTAATATTGGCATTTGGCATCCAATTATGGAACGGTGCAAAGAAGAAATACCACATCGATAAGTTACAAACTTTTCAAAACTAAGTACTATGCAATATAGTTAATGCGCTTAAGTACATACGAGCGACTGACCTCAACCTCGATTTAAGTATTGAAATGATAGCAGATATGACAAAAAGACACACTGACTCTCATTGATCAATTAGAGTAACACATCAACAAGAAAATGTCTAGATTTCTGAAAAAACTTTTGATCTAACCAGAATGCCTAGAAATTAGATCCAACTACAAATGACCTCATCAATTGTATTCTTCTATTGAAAGGAACACAAAGTTATTTAGCTTAGAGAGAACTCAAAAGTGATTAGTACTGCATAATGAAATCTATAGAAATCTACTTGCTAAGAGTAAGCAATCTAAAATAGCAGAGTTTTTTCCTGAATTCGAACCAAAGAAATCGTAATAAAGGTCAGCAAAGTTCAAGTGATGAGAACATCTTGCTTAGTACTGATGACATAGAGAAAATTACTTAATCCACTTTAGAAGTAATAATCAAAATGTGAGTTACTTTAAGAAAGGTATTTCTCCTAATTCCTTTCTTGCATTAATCCTTTGCACGGATTCGTATAACACGATGTTTTTTATAAACATAACAACTATGCTGTTCAAGAATTATTTGAATTTTAAATAGACATTAGACGAAAAATTTTAAAATTTATTTCATAGTTCTAACAGGAAAAGAACTCGTATTATAAAAATATTAGCATTATTCCATAATTGAGTTCTTTGTAAGAAAATCAAATCATACAAAAAAAATATTACACATAAAAAATGTAATTAAAATTATTCAATTTTTCAGCACCAAGGACAATTAAGCAAATATGTTGTATATTAAAAACGGAGAAATTGTCAACTATGATCAAGTCCATAAGGCCGATATGTTTATTAAAGACGGCTTAATACAGTAACTATCTGATTTAGTATATTAATTAATTTCAATTAATTTCAATTAAATTTTAGATATATTGGATCAGGAAAGGATTTTGAAATACCAGATAACACTCGTATTATAGATGCCCGTGGAAAATTGATAATGCCAGGTGGAATTGACCCACATACTCACATGCAATTTCCATTCGGTGGTACAGTTGCTGTTGATGATTTTTATCAAGGAACTATTGCAGCCTTAGCGGGAGGCACTACAACAATTAGTAAGTATTTACTGATTTTGATAGCTTAAATTACTAAACTGAAACTTAATCATCAACATTTTAAATAATTTAGAATAAGATTAAGGAGTATTATTGAACTTTTGTACCAATGCAGTTCGTTTTAGGGCATAAAATCTATCAAAATCATTTTCTTCTAGAAATAGAGTTATTTCTTATTGCCTTATTATAAAAATAGTTATAAATATCTCGAGAGTTACTAATATGATGTTCTCCTGCTAAACTAGCAATAACAAATTCTCATAAAATCTTTCAGTACAAAATGATGATGCATGATAACCAAATTCACCTTACAAGATTTCTATTTAATTCTATTTAATATCTGGTATTATCAAATGTTACTGGATAATTCATATTGGGTCATTCCATAAATAATGCATCATTTTATTCTGTTTTTATTTTTAAAAATTAATGTAAACAACAGTTTTTGTTTTGCTTTCGTCAATATTCGTCCATCTATCCGGACTAAAAGTAATTCTCTAGTACCATTCTCACTTCGTCTAAAGAATTTAAATATTTTGAAAACTGTGGAGCAAATGATAACCGGATGGGATGATATCCGGCGAATTTGATAAATGGAGCATCGTTTTCCATTGAAACTCCTCTAATCTTTATAATATCATCCCCGCGTACTATTAAGCTCACAAAGTTTCTGTGAAACCCTTTAATCAACTTTCCTGGATTTTGTAGTAGCGCAGAGGTATTTTTTTAATGGTAGAATGATGAAAAACCAAGCTTTATAAATTCTGTGCTGTAAGCTAACCATTTAGTAAGTTATTTGTAAAAAAAAATGCGATTATGGACTATTAAGGAGAAATACGATTTGACTGAAAAACAAAATTATGATTAAAATTTTTTTCTACCATTACTCACATTCTAACACTACTCACAAGGTATGTTGCTTAAATCTGGGCCACCAGCGAGCTACAATTATAAAGAAAATACTTTATTGCGTGTCATCGAGAAATACTCTGTTTTGATGGATAAAAAACTTTGATGTACAGATATTTGCTTATTTCTGGAATTATTTGCTGGAAATTGGACAGAAAACTCATAATAAATTATAATATTTTTTCAGCGGATATACAGGCATGATGATGGTTTCTAAGAGGTCATCGGTACAGAAAGTACAAAAAGTCGTGAAGCCACAGAGCAAGAAAACACTTACTTCTATCCTGTTATAACTACCTAACGAACCAACCACCCAACCAACCAATCAACCAATCAATCAAATAAATAGAATTAAATTAAGTTCTTCATTAATTGTTACTAAAGTTTTTCTTCCTGTGAATATTACTCTATACTTGAGAATGATTTCTTTTAATGAACCCAAATCTACTCTCTGAGACTAGGTGAGACTATAGAAAGATTGTGATCTAAAAACAGAGTTTAATATACTGATCAAAAAGTGTATATCCAATTTTACTAAATAATCCACTTAGAACTACAATTCTTAGTGAAATTATTTCAGAAAAATATAAAATATACATAAAGATTTAATTGTTTCATTGATTCTTTAAGCCACGTTTTATTCAAAATTAATTGCAAAACAAAAATTTTATACATTTTTTACTTATAAAAAAAACCTTTAATCATATTAAATTTCTTTATTTAAATTAGTCGACTTTGTAATCCCTGATAAAGGAGAATCATTAATCGAGGCTTACAAAAGATGGAAATCATGGGCAAGTCCAAAGGCTTGCTGTAATTATGCTTTTCATGTAGCAGTAACTTGGTGGTCTGATTTGGTTCGTAAAGAAATGAAAATCTTATGCAATCAATTTGGTGTAAATTCATTTAAAATGTTTATGGCATACAAAGGTCTTTACCAATTAAATGATGGAGAATTACTCGAAATTTTTGAATGGTGCCGAGAATTAAATGCACTTGCAATGGTAAGTACTTTGTTTTTGTTTTTCCTTTAAATATTGTTAAATTTTGTGTATCTTAAAAGTTAATATTGATCAACTATAGTCTTCTATCTTCACCATTATCAATTTAAAACATTTTAGGTGTAACTCGCAAATTAATATATAAAACTCTTCACTTCGAGATGATAGCTTTGATTTTTATTGAATTAAATTAACAGTCCATTCAAGCTCCTGGGTAAATTTCAAAAAGTAATAATTGAATGAAGGCAGTTAATACTAAATTACTGCCCTAATGTCTTAGCTAAAAAGAAAAACAAAAATGTTTTCATTATAGTTTTATCTTCACTTTTTCGCACTCGTTTAGATGACTAAGGATTTCGATTGGAGTGAATCTGGATTATTTCATTGAAACGACATATTTTGGGCCTATCTACCAGTTTAAGTAATGAATTTGATAAAAATCAAGACATATTTTAATTTTGTTTCACTCTCAAATTTCATTGCTTGGTATATTTCGTTTTTTATTTTTTTAGAAACTTTTTTCAATCCCTCTCTTATGCCAATTTTCTAAATCCTCATTTTACCTCCAGAATCTTCAATCGCTTTTCGTCTATTTTCAACTTCTATCCATAAGTAAATCTTTTCCATAAGCCAAAATCCTTACTATATGTCCACATTCTCAGCTTCCTTAATTTCTATTTTTCTTAAACGATTAATGGTTTTGCCTCCTTAATTTCACAAATCCTTACATATCTTTCAAAATTTCTTCTTTCCTTAATTTTTATTTTATTTTAAACAGACTTTAATTTCATTTTATTGGACTTCCTATAACTAAGCTTGAACGAAGAGGATTCCTGCTAATACTAAACTGAGATAATGATAAGTGCTTACAAAATGGTTTAAAAAGTTTTCTCTACTAGGAAGGGCGGGGTGCTTTACACGAAAATTTAATTATCACATAAGAAAATGAACTAGTTCGATTTAATCATCTAATATTTAGAATTTCGATAGGACTTAGGTAAAAATTACGCATGAATGATGGAGGAGTTTAGTGAAAAACCATTATCTTACACTGGGTTGTACTAGTAGCGAAAAAAAAATAAAAAACCTATGTGCTAAATTCAACCCTCTTGCTAATTTATTTCAACCGAATTCTTAAACTCAGACTCAACAAAATAAAAGTATTTACTTGTACTTTCGCCAGCTTATATATTNAACAAGTAGCGAAAAAAAATAAAAAATTTATGTGCTAAATTCAACCATCTTGCTAATTTATTTCAACCGAATCCTTAAACTCAGACTCAACAAAATAAAATTATTTACTTGTACTTTCGCCAGCTTATATATTTGGTTTGGCATCTCTTCTTCATGATCAAATTTCATTCTTGTTATTCAACTTTTTCAAATAAGCAAAAGATGTTCGAAATTTTCATCTCATAGATGTTATCATCTACTGAACTTTTATGTAGTAAGTAAGACTGAAATTAACCCTGTGTCTAAAATATTTTTTGATTAATCATCCTATTTTCTTAAATTGTGGTCTTCGATTCTTTTTAAGATGGCTTTCNTTGGTTTGGCATCTCTTCTTCATGATCAAATTTCATTCTTGTTATTCAACTTTGTTCAAATAAGCAAAAGATGTTCGAAATTTTCATCTCATAGATGTTATCATCTACTGAACTTTTATGTAGTAAGTAAGACTGAAATTAACCCTGTGTCTAAAATATTTTTTGATTAATCATCCTATTTTCTTAAATTGTGGTCTTCGATTCTTTTTAAGATGGCTTTCTAATTATAATGCTATAAAAGTGTTAAAAAGAAATCTGCAAGATATAAAAAATTACGCATCTTGTTAGACTTTTGTCACCTTGAAATTGCAATGAAAAATTTCTTCATAAGAAAATTTTTGAGAAGTAAAAAAGCCAAAGGACTTATTTCTTTTTAACAGCTTTTAACTGGCTTTTGAAAAATATTTTTTCATCCTGTAAATCGAGTCTAAAGTCAATTTTCTTTTCAATAAATAGTGAATTTCAAAAAAATTATATATTATATATCCTATGAATCTATTTACAGGTGCATGCTGAAAATGGAGACATTATTGCACGTAATGTTCCAAAATTACTTGAAGCAGGTGTTACCGGACCTGAAGGTCATGAACTATCGAGAACTGAAGAAGTAGAAGCCGAAGCTGTTAATAGGGCATGCATTCTTGCACATCAGGTTTAATGAAATTGAAATTGTTTTAATTTTTTTTTTT
>JXPE01040808.1:550-13734 GCA_001015215.1 Holcocephala fusca
AGTAAATATTGAGGTTGTGTTATCACAGATATTGCGTTAGGAAAACTACTAGGGTATCTGTTTAAAATCCAAAATTATTTTATTTTTATAAAAATAATAAATAGAAAGTCCTTATTTTACCCTAAACTTTCTCGTAATTCAATTTCAAATGCAAGCGTTTCATCTATTAAATGTGAAAAAAGATTTTCATCTTTAACAATGTCTTCAATATCACGAGCTATTTTTTCAATAGCTAATTGCACCATACCCCGAATAAATTCAAGCTAAAAATTATTTTATAAATAAAAAAAAATATTAACATAAACAAATTATAAAATTTACCCGAACATTAAAATTTTCATGTCCAGCTCTTACTGCTGATGGTTGAAAATGTTTACCAACAAAAAGATGATATTCTTTTGCCCAATTTAATAATTGCGTAAAATACCATTCAGGTTTATCTAAACGATTTGTTTGCCGTTGCCCAGAAAAATGGTACTGAAATCTTTATATTACTTTAATGTCGTAAATTGAATTAATTAACAACAAAAATAATATAACCTTTGCTTAAATTGCTTTAATAACAATTGTGTTGGAATGCTTATTTGAGGGCAAGAAATTGATGGAGTTATTGCCACTAAATCTTCAGGCTCTTGTATTGGTGATTTGATCTGAAAAAGATTTAAAAATGCATTAATAAAATTACTTCTTATATTAAATGTACAATTACTCTATGAAAGAAGTTAAGCAGACCAAGTGTGTCGTAGAAAGTGAAAAATGTTTTTGATAAGAGAAAAATTAAATGTTTGTTGTTTTATTTTAATTTGAAAAAAAATGTTATCGCTATTTAAAAGGTGTTAAAAACCAGGTTCAAGATTTATTCAAGAGCTTAAAAATGAAAAGCTGAATGTAGCACTTTTTAGGACAAAATATCGAAACAATAAAACATCTACAACAATAATATTCAAATCTACAAGAAGTAAAAGAATTTTTATAGAAGCCGGCAGCTAGTATTTTCTTATAAAGATTCCTACCAGAGCAAACATTTTAAAGATCAAGATCACCATAAAAGAGAAATGATCCAGAAATAGAATGTTAAAGTATTACAATTAAAAATAAAAGGAAAAATCAGTTGTGGCTATGGAATTCCATTCAAGGGGTTATACATTACAGGGATTAGAAAAAATATCGGAAAGGAACTCATACAAGAAGTTTTTGAAGCAATCCCAATTGAGTAGAATCTGAGAAGCTATAGAAGCTGAACAGAATATACAAAATAGACAATAAGAAGACTCTGGAAATTGATATAGATGTATTTCTTTGTGAAATTTTTTAAAAGATTTATACTAAAACAGTACTATCTTCTATATGATTGTTATGCAAAGAGTTAATAATGTGCAAAAAGGGCTTGGTAAGTGTAGATAAAACTTAGTCTCTCCATTATTTAAACTAATCTTAAGACAAATCATCTACAATATATACGCAGCTCAGTTTCTTCAAATCTAATGTTGTAAATCGTCTATTTTCGGTGACATCACCTTCATTTTTAACCTCAGTAAAAATGTATCAAAGATATTTTTGAAGGTATAAGACCTAAAAATAATCTTGCACGGTTATTTCTAAGCACTTAGCTATGAGCTTAAAAACGCAATATTGCTGAATTATTCTAATTACAGTGTCGAACTTTGAATCAATAAAGACATACGAGTACAATTTTGAGTTTAGTTGTAATTTATTTTCAATTGAAATTTGATCTTACTAAAATTCAATAAATTAACACTCACCAAAAATAAATATTCTGCTAACAAACATAATTTGCTCATATTTTCTTTAGATGGTGAAAAATATTCTAAAACCTGTCCTTGTTGTCCCCATTTTATATTTTTTAGTATTGCTTCAAAATCACTGCAAAAAGAAGATATTAGAAAAAAAAGCATTAATTTAAATAAAACTCAACTAACTTATGATTTATTTTTAAATAAATTTTTTGAAAAAAAGTTAGGTTAATAAATTTTATCGGTTTTTAAAATAAATTTTCAATATTTATGAAGACATAATGATTTCAATTTTCATACAGTAATGCTTTTATATTTCTTTAAATGAGACTCTTAACTGTCCCTAAAAATTTCTCAGGAAACTTTAGTTTGAGTTTGGTTTCTTCCCAAATTTCTCAATGCAAAAATGGCAATTAACTCTTTAATTTGACTAAACAAGTATTCCCTGTGATTACTGATTTTATTATATTTTGTTAAAGTCGAAATTTTGCCAGCAGTAGTAACATTAAAATGGTTATGAAAAGAAATAACTATTAAAAAACTTATTAATATTTTTTTTTAAATTTATTAAGGATTTGTAGCTTATTAGATAAGATTTTCTTCTTTTTCCTACTATCCACTAATTTATGTTATGGATGCTGGACACAGCGGATATAGTATTTGAGAGATACGGTTTTCCCAATACGCGTTGGAAATAAAATTATCGAATAAAAGCCGACGATAAAGTATCTGCGAATTGCAAACGAAACTGCGATTTTAGAATTTCTGGGAAAATTAAACAAATAGCAAATTAGCAAGCACAAATAATTATGGTGGTGACTAGACTTATGCTCGATGTAGGTTATTTAAAATTCAGTAAACATCATCTACTAATGAAATTAATATTGTCAGTCTATGGAATATTTTTAGATAAATTTTTACAATAAAAGTCTTACTGGAAATGTGTTTTTTAGAAAATCAGAAAAAAAAATGGAACAATATCACTCTGATCTGAATTCCAGGCCACGAATAAAATTCACCTTTAATCGAACCGAAATTCTTCTGTGTATGATAAGCTTATTCGGTCTCTAGCAATCAAATAATTTATCAACCTCTTCAAGAAAATTGCGATGAGTGTTATTTCACTTAATAAACTCAGTTTAAAAATCATTATCATTTTTTTTCTCACGATTTAATGCCCCCTAAGCTATCAAATCAAAATTTTAAGTTTCTTAATTGATGATACATGCCGTTTCTACATCGAGGATGTATGGTAAATAGGTGTGATTAACCTTCATTCATGAAAGGTTGATAAGTGTCAGGGTTCCAGTAATAATTCTGACGGAGNATAAAAGTCTTACTGGAAATGTGTTTTTTAGAAAATCAGAAAAAAAAATGGAACAATATCACTCTGATCTGAATTCCAGGCCACGAATAAAATTCACCTTTAATCGAACCGAAATTCTTCTGTGTATGATAAGCTTATTCGGTCTCTAGCAATCAAATAATTTATCAACCTCTTCAAGAAAATTGCGATGAGTGTTATTTCACTTAATAAACTCAGTTTAAAAATCATTATCATTTTTTTTCTCACGATTTAATGCCCCCTAAGCTATCAAATCAAAATTTTAAATTTCTTAATTGATGATACATGCCGTTTCTACATCGAGTCATCGTGTCAGGGTTCCAGTAATAATTCTGNATTTATCAACCTCTTCAAGAAAATTGCGATGAGTGTTATTTCACTTAATAAACTCAGTTTAAAAATCATTATCATTTTTTTTCTCACGATTTAATGCCCCCTAAGCTATCAAATCAAAATTTTAAGTTTCTTAATTGATGATACATGCCGTTTCTACATCGAGGATGTATGGTAAATAGGTGTGATTAACCTTCATTCATGAAAGGTTGATAAGTGTCAGGGTTCCAGTAATAATTCTGACGGAGGTATCGAAGGAAACTTTTCAGACTTTTTAGCATTTTGCAAAAGGAGTTAAAAAGAAGGATTGAGTTGACACTTAGTAAAATTTAATATTTAGTAAAATAATAATAACAATAATGATAAAAAAAACATTTCTAGTTTCTTTATAAGATCTTAACTAGAACTGGAGAGAACTATTGGTTATTTAGATAACTCTCGATTTACACAACAAAATAGTTCTCCGAAAATGGTATGTAGATTGAAATTATGTGAGTCGAGCCCACAATTCACATTGAAAAGAAATACATAAAAAAAAATTTCCTATTGTGAAATGACTTGAAAAAAAGTTAATTCCTCAATTACCATTTGGTAGTCATTTTAATATAATTTTTGCATTTTTCTGACAAAGCTGTGCTAGAATAAAGTTTATCCTCGTGTAAATAGAGGTATTGCCGCTCTTCTTTAACCATTTAAACTCGAAATTTTTTAATCAACTGTTCATACTCATCTCAATAATTTGAGTTGAAAATAATTTCAACTCTCATCTGATACCAAGTTTTTTTTAATTTTTTTTCTAGGTAATTAGACTGTAAAAATCAATATTTTAAGGGCGTTACACTTAAGACACGAATTATCCAATAAAGGGAAATACAATTTCAATAAATTTGTTAAATAATCCTATTTTACTTAAATTAGGCATGTAATACTCAATGAAGTATAAATAATTTTTATTTTCTATTTGATAAATGTGCATACCTTGAGAATCTCGCCTTTATAATTTCGTACCAATAAACAGCAGATTTTTCAGCAAACGATTTTAGAAATTGTGCATCAATATTTTGTAATCTTCCAATTATGCTATTTGTTGAATTTAATTCTCCACTTAAAGACAAATAAAATCCCATAATTTTAGATTCATCTTTTCCACTAATTGCTGTTGTGAGGGAATTGCTATGAACACAAAATAGAAAAATTGTTGCTAATTTTAGCTATTTTTAATTAATAAGAAAAACTTACTTAATCTCTTGAATATCTTGAACAATTTTTAAATATTCAATTAATTGTTGTAACTTTTGAATTTTATCTAAAATTGGTGAAACATCATTTAAAATTTGATTACATTCTTTCAGTTTTGTTGAGAGTTTTTCTTTAAATAATTTAATTTTTTCCAATTCGAAAACAATTGTTTCTTGAGCTGATTCTTCTTTTTTCAAAGCATCTTTAATTTTAGAATTATATCCGTCATTTTCAAGACTTATCTTAAAATAAAATTTTCAAATTTATGTTTTGAAAAAATTAAAAAAAAAAAATTCAATGAGTGAGTGCTTTACTTACCTTGCCGATAATGTCTGCAATTTGTTGCTTATAATTTTTTATCAAATAATTTGATTTATGTAAATTTTTAACATCTTCACCAATTTCACTGTTTATTTTGTCGATAACACGGTCATGAACACTTCGCATTTTGATAATTTAACCATTGAATTTTCATTAAAAATTAAAAAATTTTAACAAGTTACACGTCTGTTAAAAATTGACGAGTTGATCAAAGACTTTATGCTGTCAAACACGAAGAAAAAGAACTTAACGAAAGCCAGTGCAATTTCGTTAAAGAAGTGTACGTTTTTCGATGTACAGGGAGAATTCAAAGCTTCTTTTTTCACGGGTAACTAAAGAAAGAGAGGGCTTTATACATTTTATATAATTAAACAAAAGAGCTGAACTATATTGTTCTGAGGTATTGACAGATTTGTGTGAAGTTGTCAAAACATTGCGTACATGTTTCAGAAATTTGTTACGTTTTTAAGTTGCACTTTAATGGAAAAATGTTTTTAGTTTTCAAATAATTACAAACTTTACACGTATTTAATTAAGAATTAAGTGTCCAAGATGGTTTAAATCAAATTATAATCGATTGGCACTGTGAAATAACAACATCACAATTAAAAGCTTCTAATCCAGATGTNTTTAATTAAGAATTAAGTGTCCTAGATGGTTTAAATCAAATTATAATCCATTGGCACTGTGAAATAACGACATCACAATTAAAAGCTTCTAATCCAGATGTCACAGAAGTAAAATGGCAAAAAAAAAAGGAATTTACTCAAATATGCCGGTAACTTACATTAAAACAACCACCAAAAAATAAAGGTAACAAATTTAACAAAATTCAAGCAAAATTCAAGAAGTAAAGGAAGAAGCATCAAAATCGAATCAACTAAATAACGAGATAGAAATTGCTAAGAAAAATTTGGAACCCTTTAATCTTGTATAGAACTAAAGGGAATTTCTGAAAAAAGACTGTAGCATACCAGGAGCCTCGAAGATGAATGAACTAATAAAAAATAGGAAATTATTAAAGAATTGGCCTGAAGAAAAACTCACCGGAAAAAAACGAAATCAAAGTAGTAGCTTAAGAAAAACACTAAAAAGGAGATTTATCACAGAAGCTAGATGAAGAAACAATCACAAAAAAAGTGATATAAAATCAACAATCTGAAGAAAACAGTACTGAAAAAAAGATAAAATGAGTCCAAGATTTTTTGTTTGAAATTTTGAAAAAAATGCTACATAAAGAAAAAAAAAATTAGGTGCTGNATTGAACTAATCGATTCATCTTCAAACTCTTATAATCAACTTTGTAAACTCCTAGGTGTTGAAGAAACTTCTTCTTAAACTTGAAATCTACTAGTCAGACTTGGATTAGTGTCTTCAGTCGAATTGGTTCGTTTTATGATTTTTGGTGAATATTTTTAAACTAATTTTTTTTTGTTTNTACATAAAGAAAAAAAAAATTAGGTGCTGAAAAGTCTCCTGATTGAACTAATTGATTCATCTTCAAACTCTTATAATCAACTTTGTAAACTCCTAGGTGTTGAAGAAACTTCTTCTTAAACTTGAAATCTACTAGTCAGACTTGGATTAGTGTCTTCAGTCGAATTGGTTCGTTTTATGATTTTTGGTGAATATTTTTAAACTAATTTCTTTTTGTTTTAACGATTGGGTTTTCGATTTTTAGTGAATGTTTTTATACTAAAGTTTCAGCATTTTGAAGTAAAATTTTAGAGGTTTGTTAGGTTAGATGATGGAAGTTAAAATTGCAATTTGGTGTTAACGTTATAGAATTTGGATTTCGACTAAATGGAGGGAGAATGCCTTGATTATATGTTTACTTATGATCTAAATGCCTTTGAGGACTCTGATTGGACTGTCGGTTTGAACGGGCTTTTTGATTCTTTTAGT
This sequence comes from Holcocephala fusca, assembly GCA_001015215.1. Lineage (NCBI taxonomy): Eukaryota > Metazoa > Arthropoda > Insecta > Diptera > Asilidae > Holcocephala > Holcocephala fusca. The sequence continues at coordinate 7,448 of JXPE01040808.1, forward strand.
AACTTGCCAGATTGAGTAATTAGGATCTATCTACGTAGAGGTCAAATTTTGCTACAAATTCCTTAGGTTTGGTTGTTTTTGTCTATTATGAATGCTCGTTTGAGTTTTTTGATGGTTCTTTTAGGAGTTCTTTGGTTTTCGATAATCTGGACTTTTCGAATTCTGATCTTGTTTTCTTCTTATTTCGGAATAATTCAAATGTAGTTATTGTATTGGTTGAGAATCCTTTCTTTTCAAGTGAATTTTGCATTCCGTGATAGCTGGGGTTAGGTACAATAGTGTATTGTCTATGCCAGAGCTAATTTTTAATTTAATTCTTGAATAAAAGCTATTTTCAAAGATATTCGAAAGAAATTCTACCCAGTTAGTTTTATAGTTAATAAATTTTTTTTTAAGTTGTTTTGTGTATAAGGCTACGATATTCAAAGATGATTGTTGGAGCGTGATTAGAAGAGAAGTTGTTTGCTGTTTCTGGAGTGGAATAATATTCTTGAAGACTATAAAGTCAATTATGTTTTTTTAAATTTTCTTATGGTCCATTGACCAATAGGTGGTTGTTGTTTTTGAGATAAAGAACCAGTTGTTGCGATAAATTGCTGAAGAAGTTCGTTTCTTTTTAGGGGTAGTTAGTCAAGTGCTCCAGTACAGGGACATAACATTGAAATCATGTACTACTAGAAAACAGTGATCAAAGAGTATAAGGAAATTGCTAAATTGTATATCTAAAAAGTTAATAGACATGAGTCAATGTAAAGAATTCTGGATCTTTCCTGATTGTAAATTGCTATACAGTGCAAGTATAGTCTCTGTTTGATGTAATTTTTTTAAAAAGATGACGGTACCACCTTGTGATTTATCTTCATTGTGGTTCTTGCAGTATAGTATGTAAAATTATTAATTTTAAACATGTTTTTACTAACTAAGTAGATTTTCGCTAATATTTATAGAATTACTGCGGAGGAAGATTTTAAGTTTGTTCTTATCGTTAGCTAAACCCTTTATGTTTTAGTAAGCAATTTTTAAAGTACTCATGGATTGACTAGTTTCATTATTATTTAGATTTATTTCATATTAATGGTTTGGATTTATTATATCGTGTTCTTAAGCTATTGGATATTGCTTGTTAGTTTAACAAGAGTTTGCATAATGTCTCCATGGACTCAGTTAGTGTACTAGTCTTAACGACATTTGCATATATTCTGTTTTGTTAGGCAGTTAGGTTTATTTCAAATGAGATTGATAGATTGGTTGCATGGTTGGTGAGCCATGAACTATTGCTGTTTTACTAGATGGTTTAGTAGGAAGTTGAATGAACTTACTAGTTTTTTTAAAGGATATGAACACCGGGTATTCTCTGTAATTTGTAGTGTGATTATTACTATAGTTACTGCATTGCTTGGAAATTGAACTTTTTTTATCAAGTCAAGTCAAGTATATGTCCATATTCTTGGAACTTCGTGCATTATACTGTGGAGTTTATATTGTAGAATTCTTTGACAGTAACCCTGTGGCTTAATAAATATTTTACATTATATATGTGGTGCAATTTAATTGTTGAAGGCTTGCTGGATTTGAGAATTGGTTCTATTTTGAACATGGGCTGTGAAGTCTTGTATTTCTGTAGTATATTGTAGAGTGGGTTTGCCTCGAAGTTCAGCGCTTTTAGTTTTTTTGTAATTTATTCTGAGTTCACATTTGGATGAATGATGCCCTTTATTTTCACTCTAAACACTTTGGTACTTTTTAGTTTATTAGTGTAAATTTTTTTTATTTTAGATGACACGTTAATTGAAACTTTAGGTAGCCTGTACTTTGGTTTCGTTTATGTTACCTTTTTTGTAAGTCTACAAGTAGAAATTATTTGTTTCTATTATTTTTTTAACATTGTTGACAACTTCAAAGTTACTTGATTGCCTTTTAAAAATCGGAGGAAGTTTGAAATTTATTGCGAGGATAAGAAAAAACTAGGGCATTTGTGCTATTGAGTATTGCATATTATTGCATATTGCAGTTTGAAAATTATTTAGCTACTTTTGCTGCATTTTTAGGGCTGCTGTTGGTATCTGTTATAGGCATACATCTTTCTAGGCCAATTTACCTTGACTTAAGACAAGAATTAATTTGTTTAGATGCTTCTGGTGTCGAGTTCAACACCATTGGCTCTGGTAGTTTACCTATCGAAATTATAATTCTTTGCAAAAGTGATGGAAAGATACCTCCTTTTACATGTCGATATTTACAGATAATTATATGATTATGAAAATGACAAAAAAAGTATCAAAGTAGCTCCAATATGTACCCATAAGAGACATCATTCTATTTCAATTTTTAAATAAAAGAATACATCGCTGTAAGCAATGAATTTCAGGTTTGGCCAACTTGTAGTTATGATTTTACTTGAAATCAGTTGAATTTGTAAACAAGCAGTAAATTGCTCAACTTATGTTAAGAGTTGATCAAGTTTTATGCATTTTATGCACTAATGTTCTTTAGACGCGTTAAAAATTATCAAAAAAAAACAATAATTGTTGGAACTGCAGGGGTTTTTAAAATGAGCACAAAAATCTACTCATCTTCTTGGGTTAATTCCACATCTGCGTGCGTTTAAAAGTGAAATAGTGTGAAATACAGTCAAGCATGACACTACGGCATTAATCAGCTGATTATGAGTATTCTGTTGCTCTCCTTACTCCTATTCATATTTGCCTTTAAAAAATTTCTTTTCTTCCATTTAAATGACAGATCTGTCTATCGGCTTATCTTTCCTCGTGCAATTTGGAATCTCATTTAGAAGTGAATCTTTGTTTCCTTGCCGGTTTGTACAGTGTGGTGATATTTTTTTTGGTGAATTTGGTGTTTCAAAAAATTCTTTGGCAATTACCAAAATGTCTGATTTTAAAGAAACCAATAAGAAACATGCGATAAAGGTAAACACTTGATTTTGTTTGTGAATCTAAAAACTACGAGTATATTCATTTCTAGATAGGCATAATTGGAGGCTCTGGCTTAGACGATCCAGATTTACTTGAAAATAGAAAAGAAACGAGTGTTCTTACTCCATTTGGGGCACCATCAGATGATGTAATTGAGGGAGAAATTAAAGGTGTACCATGCGCTTTATTAGCTCGTCACGGCAGAAAACATTCCGTAAATCCCACCAATGTTAATTACAGGGCAAATATTTGGGGATTGAAATTATTGGGATGTACACATCTGATTGTGTCTACAGCAACAGGTAAAATATCTAAGAATTTCACTTGATAATATCTCTAAGATTATGGAATTTGAGAGATTAGAAAAATAAATCATAAAGAAAAAAGTTAAGAAAAAATAGACGGATGAGGTGTCTTATCACTTTAAACTAATGGGTCATCTGATTTTTCTTTATCTTCTCTTCTAATTTTTTTTTTCCCTAACAAGGCAGATACGACTATGATTTGTCGAGTAAACAGAAGTAACTAAGAAATCATTGTGCTGGAGTCATAGAATGTTAGCAAGATAATTCGATAATGCTCACAAAAAAAGCACTGATTCTTATTTTTCCATTAAAGTTAAATTTTACTTACTGTTACAATTTTATTATTTTTTCATCTGAAAAATGATAGGATCACACTGCTTGCTATCGTAATATTGTCATTATACATTTGGAGGTCATTGAATCCGTGCCCTCTTTCTTTGGAATTTGATATTGGCATAGCAATTGTTGATAGAAAATTCTAAATTTGTTTTAAACATTTTAAGAATAATTTTTTCTATGATAGAAACGTAAATTCTTAATTGGTAATGAAGTCACTCTCTGGAAATTCATTTTTATAATTAAATTATTTCATTTTATTGAGCATTTCAAATTGAAATGGCTTGTCCTTTTATTCGGTTTTATAACAACCATGCAAGGTTTGTGAGATTTCATGCGAACACAAGTAAAATTTTGAATTCAACTGCAAATCACATGAGTCGAACGCATGTTATGTCCTAATAGTTTTCCAAATTTGTATCTTAAGTTTTGTTGGTAGGTAAGTAAGTAAGTAAGCTCAAACTCTTGACTCCTCATTCTTCACATGCTATAACACATCTTTTTAAATATTTCTTGTGCACATTGAATAATAATCCAACCGTATAGAAATTAAATTTATCTAACTACAAATTTGTTAATAGTATTTGTGTTATATTTCTTATTGGGAAATCATATTTTTAGGCTCATTAAAGGAATCAATTAAGCCAGGCGATTTAGTAGTACCAGACGATTTTATTGATAGAACTACAAAGCGAAATCAAACTTTTTATGATGGAAGCAATATTTCTTTGAAAGGAGTTTGCCATTTACCAATGTTTCCAGCATTTTGTCCAAAAACAAGAGAAATATTAATACAAACAGCAGAAGAACTTGGATATAATGTTCATAAAACAGGAACAATAATTACAATTGAAGGTCCACGTTTTTCTAGTCGAGCAGAAAGTAATGTATTTCGAAGTTGGAATGCAGATCTTATCAATATGACAACATGTCCAGAAGTTATATTAGCTAAAGAAGCTGGTTTACATTATGCTGCTATTGCAATTGCAACAGATTATGATTGTTGGAAGGAACGTGATGCAGGTGTATGTGTTGCAGATGTGTTAAAAATATTTGGTGAAAATGTTTCAAAAGTAAAAGATATTATGATCAAAGCTGTACAAAATATTGCTAAGAAAGACTGGACTGAGGATATAAAGCAATTACAGGTAAATTCTTTAGTGCAATGTTATTTGGAAATTTTTTTTCATATTTATTTTTATTTATTTTTTAGGAAACAGTAAGTCAAAACGTGATGTTACCGCATGAAAAATAGTTCTATGAACAAATAGAGAAATATAATGGAAATATTTTAAACTAATAAAAAAAAAAATTATATCTACGAGTAATTTCTTTCGACTTGTCTCTTATTTAAGTCTTCATTTTTCTGAGAAGATATCCACATTTGTTGGAAGATTCCAATACTTGCTAAAATAGATCTACCTATTCAAGCGCCAAATAACGTTCTACACTGCCTTTAGTTGAAATAATTTTCAGAAGATTATTTGATGAAGCGCGATGCTGTATGCTTTGAAGGACGCTGACACATTTTAATTTTCAAATATTAATTTGAAATTATCCCTAGAATGGTTCATGCAATGGTATTTGATTGGATTTGTATTGAATTGAAATTAAAAAAAAAACGTTAAATAAGTTTAAATATCAGAAAGATCATATAATGTTAAGTTTTGTATCAATATTTTAAACGTTATTTCCAAAATTTTACAATATCTTGGATAGTTTACCTTGGTTACTTTTCTTATTATTTCGTTATTTTATTTAATCTAAGTCAGGTTGAATTTTTTTGAATACTGGTAAAGGGCTTACTTTTCGTAATTAAAACATTTTTTCTAATATTATCACTGACATATTTCCTATATAAATTTAATTAGGAAAATTCAAAGCTATGAAGGTATTTTTAAAGAACCTAAATCTATTTTTTTTATATTAGCTCTACGAGTCATTTTGCTTAAGTGGCTTATACGAGTCTATCATGTTCTGTTTACGAATGAAACATAAAAAACAAGTTTGTTAGTGAAATAATTTTTCAGAAATAAAATCAATTATTAATAATTTTACTAGTTCCACAACAAATTTAGACGATTTAAAGATTTTAGGGGAAATTTTAAAAATAATCAGAAAAAGAGTTTTATAAATTACTTTGAGGAAAAATCCAATGGGAAACAAAAGAAATGGAAAGCTCCCTATGAAGCCGTTAATGGACTGGGAATATGCATAGGTTAATATAATTAATGGTAGAAAGAAAAAAGGAATAAATGCCATATTTTATCTAGTTTTCCTTGACTTTAAGATAATAGCTTATATGATGTTTGAAATATCAAATTAAAAAATTCTTATAGTAATTTTTAGTGATGCTTTTACTCACCACTATTTTTAACATAAGAAATTTTATGATTTTTTTGAAAACAGAAAATCGTTTGATTACAGGGCATACCTTTTGAAGACAGTCGAGTGAAAATTTTTATTGTACATCAGGGTAGTAATTAAAAGCATGAATTTTTTAGATTTTATCGGAGATAAGGCAAAGTTTGTTATGTATTTGAAAATTAAAACTACATCATTCAATTTGAGATGATTCGACTATTATTATAAAAACAAAAAGTCTTACATTTGATTGGATTGAAATAAGCTTCAAATTATTTTGCAGTCTTTAGTTGTAGCTAATTAAGTTTTTAATTTTAAGACAGAATAGAAATTTTTTGGTGTCCCAGGG
>JXPE01041085.1:4516-17847 GCA_001015215.1 Holcocephala fusca
TTTTAGTACAATGATCCTAGTAATATGAAGACTCATATACATTTAAAAATGTCTTGAAGTCCACCATAATTTTATGAATGTTTAGTTAAAATTACATTGCTATCATAAATGATCAATAAATTGTAAATTTTTCTTTGTGAAAATACACAAAACTATTTCAACAGGACAATGTTGTTATTCAAATGACTGACATGATTTTGATGCAATTCACTTGATGTTTTGAAATGACAACTCTGATTTAAATTCAATAGAAAATCTATGTGGGGTATTCTTGTTCAGATGATTTATGCTAAATACAGGGCTTTGGTTAGGTTTGATTACTTTGGTACAAACCAATTGCAGTGGATCTTCATTCCATTAAATTTTTCTAAGGCCCTTTTATAAGAGCAATTTAAGAAGATAAGTTTTTTAAATCATATTTTCATTGTTTACACAAATAAAATAAATTCGTTGCAATTTGGTTTATAAAAATAATTAAAAAGGCTTAAATTATGTTTTCTAAGGCTGAATAATGTTTTGCAATTAAAAAAGGGAAAAAATAGACTTAATAAGAACTTAATTGAAGCGATTTTCTCTTGTGATCAGAAGACGACTTATAAATTTCAACTATTTTTGCTTATTTTAAACATTTTATAATTTCTTTTGTTATCTAATTAAAATTATCTAATTTTCTTGCTACAATAGTATGTCTGTTTCAATTAAATAGTTTTATAAAATAAATAAATGTAATATAAAAAACTCTACATTTTGTCTTCGTTTAAAATTCAAATAATGTTTTTTGTTTTAAGATCGTACTTTAGGTAATTTAGTTTCAATCCTTTTAACAATTTGGCAAATTGATTTCTGTTTTTGGCACATTTTTTTCATAGTTTTAGTTTTAATAAAAAGCCTAAAAGTTTATTATTCGATGTCATAGAACCATGTGCTTTGCTTAATACAATTTCAGTGATATCCGAATTTCCAGTTCAATAACAATTTTCACAGGTTTTATATTACTTTTTCATTTCATCGTATCGAATTTAATCAAATAGTTTGGTAAATACTCATCCAAGCTAGAAATGGCTAAAAATTGTTAATTTTATAACATAATTAAAATTATAATATACGAAATTTTTAAATATAATAATTTTTTTGTTTGTTGTGATTTAATATTTTTCTAGAATATTAGCGCATCGATTGGTTTAAACGATCTTCTTAATTTTCACTACCTTCATCTGAATCATTCATGAAATTAGGAGGTGGTATAACGCATATATTTAATTCTGATCCATCTCGTTCAGAATCTACATAATGACCATGCTCATTATCATAATCTGATAAAAAATCTGGATATGGTAATTCCAAATTATCAGATTGTCGAATATCAAAGCGATTTGATGATGAATGACCTGTTATAAAACTATCTTCACTTGAATTACAAAGATCATCTGATAGACCAGCTTTTGATTCTGGTCCACTTTCTTCTGGTGTATATTGAACACCTTGATATTCCATTTCAAATGAATCTTTGGCCATTACTGATTCTTCACGTTTTAATTGTCTTTTTCTTTGTCTTTGTGGTTTAATTGGTTGATTTATAGTATCAACTTTATATATTGGGTTTGTAATATGTCCTAAACGATCGTATTTTGGAAAACCCATTTCGTCAACATTATCTGACATATCAAGACTTTCAAATTTTCCTGATGAATATGAAGTGCATGGATATGGATGATATCTATCTTCATATTCATCAGTTGCTTGTTCCTGTTCTTCATCAAAATCAGGAAATTGATTTTCACTACCTTGATCTCTTTTCGAAACATCTGAGCTGCCTGAATCAATTTCAGGAAAATAACCTTCAGAGCATTCAGAACTTTCTTGTTCAATTAAAATTTTTTCAGTTCGTGATTTTTTCGTTGGTACTTGTCTTTTTTTTCTATATCCTCGACTTCGAAGCTTTGGATCTTGTTTACGAAAATCTATAGAGCTATCTGTATCATTTCCGCTTGGTGGACTTTTTAATGCATTATTTCTAGGTAAAGATGATTTTCTTGGTGGTTTTTGTATTAATTGCATTGGTGGTGATTCTGAACTTAAACTACTTGAATAATATGGCGAACATTTTATTAATTTATCAGATCTTTGAAGCATTGGTGAAGAATTATCTGTACTTGTTGTATTTTCACTATTTTGTGTTGCTGTTGTTGTTGCAGATGAGCTACCACCACCGCAACCACTCGCACCACTTGCACCACCTGCACCACTTCNACAAGCACTCGCACCACCTGCACCACTTCCACCAATAGATTCTTCATCAATTCTAGGACAATCTGTTGTTGATGTAAGTAAATGTTCATGAAATGATTGAGATTGCCGCAATTTATTTGATTTATACTCACGTATTTGGGATTTTGAAAGTGTTTTATCATCGTAACTATGATGTTTTACTAATGGTTTATCAAATGGACTAGGTTCTCGTAACACTTTATTTGGTTGTGCAATTTGAAAAGGCATAAACTCTTGACTTTGATAGCGTTCAGTTAATTTTTCACTTTGACCATAAAGACGTTCAATAAAAGCTTCACCATCAGATGAAATATCTTGACTTTGATAACGTTGAGACATTAATTCTAATGATTTTCGTTTTCGATTTGCTTCATCTGAACCATTACCACGTTGTTTTGGAATTTCATCAACAATTCGAGGTGGTGGAATTTTTATAGGACGTTCAGTTGATTTTGGTGGTGATTGTTTTTTATTACCATTATTCATAGTTAAAAGACTTTCCGTAATACTTCCATTATTTGAAGCATTCCTCTTATGAACACCTGGTAGAATATCTTTATTTTCNTGTAATATTTCCATTGTTTGAAGCATTCCTTTTATGAACACCTGGTAGAATATCTTTATTTTCTTCAACAGGTGATTGTTTTTTAGAAATATTTCTTGGTTGTTTTAATGGAAGGTATTCAATAGAATTTCCACGTTTTGAAGAACGTACTTCAACCATTTGAACGGGATCAGCAGTTGCTATAAGAGTTCGACTGCTTGAAGTAGACCATTCTGTGATTGTTTGAGCCATTTCAGTTAAAGTTAACGTTGTATCATCACTTTTTGTTCCAGATTCTGTAAATTTATCAGTGTCTGAGTTAGATAATAATTCATAACGTAAACCATCGGATGAACCATTTTCACCTGAAAATTTATTTTTATTGCTTGAAAAACTGCCACTCTTTTCATTTAAACTTTCGGTAGATTTATTTATTGAACTAATACTAGATTTTGTGTGATTTGATTTTTCACTTTTAGCTCCACCTGAATGATTTGAAACTGCTGAAAGACTATCCGAGCCTGAAAGATTTGCATATTGTCGTACAGTATTTGTACCAGTTGACCATTCAGAAATACTTAAGCCAATTGATGTATCTTCAGAATGTGAACTATGTGTACATTTCTTCTGTTGTAATCCCATTCTAACCGTACCATCAAGATCAGTACCTAGAGAACTTGTTTCTTCTTCTGAATGGCTTGAATGACTACATTTTTTACATGAGCCTGAACTTAAACGATGCTCAAAATTACGTCGAACTGTGTCTTCAATAAAAGTTCCACAAGATGTTGATAAAATATCATCAATTGAAGTATCAGAATTATTAGATCCTCTTGAAAATTTTTGTGTTAATTCTGTTGTTTTACTATCATCTGGGGAAATTTGAATTTTAACTGTTCCAGGACAAAAAACATCGTCACTTGAAAAGATATCTTCTTCAGAGATTGGACTTCTATTAAGAGGAGATCGAGCTGGCTGTGAAATTATTACAGCATCCGGACTGGAATCTTTTATAATCCCTTGATTTTGTATACCTTTAGATGTTGAACAACAAGCTACATTGAAAGAAGATGGAAGACAAGTTACTGTTCCCAAAGTAGAACTTATACATGTAGGAGCATCGTATTGTAAATCTGCTAAACAAGAATCATCAGTTTGATCTGAAGGCATTGCAGATGACATAAAATATGCTGTATCTTCGTAAGGAATTACTTTAGCTAGGTCTGAATGTTTTGAAGATTGATCAATTGAAAGACAATCAGTTGGATTATATGTGTCTTCAATAGTGTGATCAGTACCTGTATATGAATCTACCATTACTTGTGTTGCTTTTTCAGGTTCATTCAGATAAAAAGTTTCTACATTTTCTATTACAGGCGTTTCTAAAGCACTCGACGGTGGTGATGGCCAATCAATTGAATCTTGAGATTGAGTCCTTTCCATACTTGCTTTCCAGCAAAAAGTTTTCGGTACCGGTTTATCTAAATCTGGCATAATATAAACTTGCTCTGGTGGTGTATCGGTTTCTTCAGGAATTTCCATTGAATCCACTCCATCAATAGGTTCAGTAACTTCAATAACTTGATCTAAAGGTTGTTCATGATCATACGGAATTTCAGGTAAAGGCCAATCTTCTGAATCTTGACTTCCAGCATTTGATAAACATAATAAAGTAGGTCTCTCTACACCTTCGATATAGGATCGTCTTTCATTTACTTGTGTAACAGAAAATCGACCAGTAACAATTGTTGGTGATTTCGGACCAGTATAGAGTATTGAAAGTTTTTCCCCAGTTGCTGAATCACATGGAATTTCAGGCATTTCAGCTGAAGTTCGCCTATCGGCGTCCGATATATAGGCCATATTTGTATTACTTCTTGAATCTGAACTTAAGCTTGCTTGATGATCTGTAGAAGCAATTGATTCATCTCTCATGCTAGCTGAATGTGTTGAAGCTTTACTTAAATCATCTTCCATGCTTGATTTTTCAGAATTCGTACTTCTTTCCGATATCCGTGAAAGAGTTCGACCAAGAGTAAAACTTGAACTATATCCAATAATATCAGTAGGATTTATACCAATACCAGTCATTGTAGTTGTCATTGCGGGATATCCAAATGTTGTTGGAAAATCATTTAACTCATCTTGAAAACTTGAATCACTTTCTTTTTGTTCATCCGGAGAAACTACCTTTAAATCATTGTCTGATGAATCTTTCGGTAATGCTGAGGTATCGTAATTTTCATATGTTTCTTGTTCTGGTGGTTGCCAATTTTCTTCCATACTAGAACTACCAGAACTTTCTATCGGAAATGGTTTCCATGTCGATTGTTGTTCCTTTTGTAATAAATCACCTCTTCTCTGAGCAGCACCTAAAGACCCTGAGCTACTCTCAGTTTCAAATGACCCTTTAGATTCAACACTTAGTGAACCTTTTGATTCAAGACTTGATTTTGATTCTAAAGAGCTTCTATCACCATTTGATTTCAGAAGTTTATTATCTCCAGTTTCCGGAAGTCCACTCCGACAAAGTTTTTTATGCGCGCCAACTCTTAAGGGTTTTATAATTTTTGGTATTCGCCCAGAACCTCCTGAGCTAGATTCACTATCATCACGTACAACAGTTACTGATTTTTCTTGAAATTGATCTCGATTATCATCTTGATCTTGATCCAATTCTGAACCAGATCCTAAATCAATTGGACATTGTTTTTCTAATGTAGGTGTCGATGATTTTCTGGTAGGTGATTTTAATCCATCAGAAGGAGGTTCGTGTTCAACAGCCAATTTAAGCATTTGTTCTTTAAGTTCTAGACATTTTTTTTCCTCAGCATCACCAAAGTCTTGTGATATTCCTAAAGGTCTGGCTATCGAACAACTCACACTGGATTCTTCATCAAGAGAACTTTTCTCTCGTCCACTAACAGTTAAACTCCAATCTTGACGACTTTCTCGACTCGGACTAACATCTTTTTCACCACTCGTCCAGGATCCATCAGAACTTTTTGATTTTTCTATATTAAGTTTGGCCAAAGTTTGTTTTTGTGTAGCTTCTGAGGCCTCTTTTTCTTTGCATTTGATAAACGCTTCTATTGGTAATTTATCTACCATTGGACTTAAATCTGGTGGAGTTATAAGAATATTCATTTCAGACGTTGGAGTAACTGATTCTGATTCTAATAAATCTCCAACTTGATCTAATGTTTCCTGTGGTTCTAGGGAATTTTTATCCACTTCTAAAGTTTTTGGTTCATTTTCAGATAAATCAGAACCTATGTACTCTTCACATTCTACAGTCATCCAAGAAGCGGTTTCATCACTCCTACTACGTTCTAAGCTAAGTCTGTGAGTATCCAATTTTGGAGCTTTTAAATGTTTCTGCTCACTGGAATCATCATCGTCTTCTATTGAAGGTTCCTCACATTCAATTGTTGGAACTCTATGTCCGTGTTCATTAAGAAATTCATTTTTATCTCGTTTTTCTCCTTCCTGTTTTGTATCACTGACTGAAGTTAATGACTCTTCTCCACTATCGTCTTTTGATGCTTTTCGGCTCAATGATGGCTCTTCAGTTTCTTTAGTATCTTCCGAAGGCAATGATTGTCTTTTCAGAATTTCGAGTGATCTTCGTTCAGATATTACCGCTTGCATATCTATTTCTTCTGTAGCTTGCACAGGTTGAGAGAATGTTCGACGATCCTGTATAACAGACTTTGTTGTAAGTCCAGATTTTTTGTCATCGAGAGATTTACATGTTCCTAAGTTATTAGATTTGTAAATTGTTCGATCGTCAATATTTTTTAATTCTTTTTCGGTTTTACAAAGTTCTTTTTCAGATTCCAGTTGTATTTCTCGTACAATTATCTTCTGTCCTCCGCTATCCTTAAAATCATAATTTTGATCAAGACTTCGAGTTTTTATTTCAGGTCCCAAATGTTGATGATCAGATTTACGTTCTAAACTTTTAGACTTCCCTTCAAATTTCTTATGTACAACAGATCCCTCTATCCTTTGCTTAAGTTCTTGGCTCTTTGCTATTTTTCTTGGGGATTTAATAACCATTTCATCAGGTACATCAGATCTTTCGGATTCTTCAAATGATTTGTTCCGATCCTCAAAACTGCGATTTGCCTTTTCAATTTTTTCTTGACTACGACTTTCATCAAAGCTTCGACTAAACTTAATAAGAGAACAGTCTAACTTACGTGGCGATTTGGCAATGAGAACATGATCTTCAGCTTTGCTTTTAAATTCAGTCTCAATAATAATTTTGTCCCCTTCTGTTTTTACTAAAATTTTATCTTCTGGAGCTGGAAATGGTGGAAGTTGATCTTTTACTGGACTAAGCATTGTTATAGTTTGTTTCATTGCTGACTCATAAAGTTTTTGTTGGCGTTCTTTTCGTTTTGCTATATCCAATTCAGTTTCTTCCTGTGATTTGCTTTTATCTTTACTTAAATTACGTTTTGTATCCTTTTCTATTGATTTTGGTCGCTCCTTGGAATTTGACTTTTTTAGTCCATCTTTTTTTTCAATTGATCCACTTTTGTCTTTTGAACCATTTATTGATTTAATTTCTCCCAAAGTTGGTTTCATAGGCTTTTCGGTTTTAGATAATGATTTTGATGAAGTTGGCTTAGATGATATGCTCGATGCTTGAGATGTTTTAGGACTTGTTTTTAATTTTCCAATCGTTGTACTTTCTACGCTACTAGCACGACTTACTCCAGGTGATGTTTTTCTAGAGCTATTTCCAGAACTGAAAGGAGATCCATCAAATCTATAATTGGGAATATCCAATATTAAATGATCTCCACTTTTGAGTTTCATTTTTGACTTTTTTTTTTCTTTTATTTTGACTCCTTGTAATGTGATCTTTTCAATGAATTTTAATTGATTTAGAAGCTCTTTCTCTTCGCTATCGATTAAAATTGTTTTTAAAATTGAATCCCGATACTTTGCATTAAGACTGTGTGCTGATGGAATTGCTCCACCACATGATTGAACACTATCAGCTTTTTCTTCTTCTAACACTGTATCTACCTGGCCTAAAGGTTTCTCTTCGAGAATTTCAGCTTCTTCTTCGAATCCAACAGTATCATCTTTTGATGAAAATGCATTCATTGGTGGTAGCTTATGAACTGATATAACCGGAGTATCTAAACTTTTAGCCCGTCTTCCAGATGTAGGTGAATCTTGTGTTGCTTTCTGTCGTTGTAATGCAGCAAATGCTGAACCCTCTGATAAATTTAAACGAGCATGGGCGAATAGAATCGGTGCATGTCCTTTAGATCTCATAATTAAAGAAGAATCTATTAGCTCTTCAATTAATTTTGCTTTAGATTTTGTAAGCTCCTTTTTTGATGTCGTTGTTTTTTTTTCATTTTTCTTTAGTGTGTAAATAATGTCTCCTTCACGAAATTTATCTTCATGACACGTTTCATAGATTTCATCATCAGTTTTTATTAATTCAACAGATTCTAGAATTGGAGATGGAATGTTTTCATTCCGTTGATAATCTCCAGATGTTTCAGAAATTTTATATTGAATTGTAATCCCCTCCTCTTCTGAACTTGGAATTGATATTGAACGTTCTGATATTCTTCGTAATTCGGTGGTATTAGCATATGGTGGATCTAATTTTTGAGTATTATATCGACTTTCTAGTTCAGCAAGGCGTCGACATTGGGGAGGTGATCCTTCAATTTCAGTTGAACTCATTGTCTGTCCTCTACCCCAAGCCCCAGACATAATTTTATTTTGTTCGATTTTTAAAATTGGTTCAATTTCTTTACGTGATTGTGGCGGAGAAAATTCTAAACGTGAAGGGATTGCTTCTGCTGACCCAAATACATCATCGGAATCCAAACTTTCATCATCTGATGAAAATGATGTAATTCGAGTTTTTCCCTTATTTTTACTCTTTGCATTTTGGCGATTTTTCGGAATAACTCTGGGCTTAGTAATTCGCTTTGAAGGTGCAGTTAACTCTTTTTTAATACTTTGAATTAATTCATGCTGTTTTTGATTTAATTTCAACTTTTGCTGAATACTCTCGGTTCTAGAGCTAGTTGCTGAGTCGCTTTCAATTTGACTTAATTTATTATTAAGTTTCTCTAACAGTTTTGGATCCATTTGTTTTGTTATGTCACGCTTTGGGCTAGATAATTCAATCGATACCATGGATTTATCTACTTCGAGTGTAACTGGATCGACTTTCGATAAGTCAATATTTTGTGTGAATAAGAACCCTTTTTTATTATCTGGACTGAGATTATCTAAAATGTCAGGTAATATATCTGCAGAAATTAAATCTGTGATTACTCGCTTTGAATCTGACTTCGGTGATTTTGGTGATCTTGGACTTTTTGGTTTTTGATGTTTTTTTTCTACTGGTGAAGGAGCTGTTCCATTCATTATATGCCGCTTATGAAGAACATATGGGATATCATCCTTAAGGGCTTTAACAGTTCGCTTTTCGTAATCTTGGAAAAAACTTTTTGGCATTTCAAAACCAGTTTTAGGGATGTCTTTTGGAACAATTGGAATATCATAACATTTTGGAATTTCAAAATGACCATGAGCCTTACAAACAGGGGGAGCACTAGGAATTTGCTTATAGAAATAATCTTCGTCACTTGAATCTGCTGGTGTTAAATCTATCGATTTCTGATGCATAAGAACATGACGACGAGAATTACTACCAAGTCTAGAACGATTTGCTAGCGAGTTTGGATCACTTTTAGTACGTTCTACTGTAGCATGAGTGTATGTTAAAGGAGCTAATACACCCGTTAATGGTATATTTGGATCAATTATCATTTTTGGATTATATTCTTCGAAATGGGTTTTTGCAATTAATTCTTCTTTTCGAGTTCCTTTCTTAGCGTTTGGTGTTAGCGCTTGCTTATCAAATTCAGACATTAATTCTGGTGTTAGAGGGTAATCAGGACTACGTTTATTATTTTTCTCACTACCTGTGGGAGTTGTACTTACTGGAGTACTACCTGTTAAAGATTCAATGCGTTCTTGATCGAAACTAAAAATATTTTCACTATCAGATCGACGTCGAAATGTACGTGCTTTTCCTGAAGTCTCATTACCTCCTTCATTATCAGGCGCACTTTCTTCAGTATCCCATGTTTGAACTTGTTTCTCTTCAGTAGAGCGAGGTGTCATTGCTTCTTGTGATTTATTTATTGAAGCAAAAGATTTTGTATTTCGTTCAATTTCAACATTTTGTAAGCTAATAGAGTGTACATTCGATGTTTTATGAGTTCGATTAGTTGGAAATGTTGAATATGTATCACGAGAATCATAAAATGAATTATTCTTTGATGAACTTTTTAGCTCCGATAAAAGACTATCGTGACTCTTGACTTTTGGTCGACTATATAAGCCATCGCTGTCTATTACTTCCGTTTCAAAAGATTTATCTAAGCTTTGAAGTGACATTTTTGCATCATAATAATCACTTTTTGATTCTTGACTAGAACTCTTTTCATATGGTTTAGCTACTCCAAGATTTTTAATATTTTTACCAGTTGTCATTGGCATTTCATAGTTTCTTGTTAAACATTCACCCAAAGATTCTTTTGATTCAGGACTAGAAGTTCGTGAATTAAAATCAGATCCAACTGATGTTTTACTTTTAGTTGTTTCACGAGATTTTTTACTATCAGTATGATAAAGACTGTCTTTACTTTTTTTACTTGAATCACTGCTACGTGATATTTTTGTTTCATAAAAATCACTTCTACTTTCTTGACTTGATGTTCTTGAATCCATTGTCTTTTTAACTTGTTTATAAAAACTCCCATCTGATTTAACACAAAGTTTTTCACGAGGTAAATATCTTGGATCCTCTGCATCCCAAATATCATTCATAATATCAGCTGCTGATTTACATTTCACATCCATTGCAGATCTATATTTTTGTATTTCTGAAATACTTTCATCATCGCTTGGAATATAATTTCCTGAATCTAAAGAGCAAGATCTAATATGTTCATCTGATCTTGTATGTTTTTGATAATAATCTTCACTTTTTTCTAAAAGTTCATAGCTATCATGAGAAATATCATCTTGTGATCCTGTAAAATCAAAGTGATGACCATAATTTCGTTTATTGTGATCAACTGTGTTATATGTACTTCCTGGATAGCTTGATGAATAAACTTTTGTTTCAGGTAATGAATTAAAATCTTGAGCAGCATCAATTGAATGATTTTTTGTTATATACATTGAATGACGAGAATCATCGTATCTTGTAACAGGAGAATCAATTCGATCAAAAGCAAGAAATTCCCTATCAAAAGCTCCAATAATTCTTGGTTTTTCACCCTCAAAAGATGAATAGTCATAAAGATCTTTACACGATGAACTTTTTAACCAAGATTCTTTTTGATTATCAACTGCATCATATATGTTAACTTCATAACCATCTTTATATTGAATAGCCGAATATAAATTAATACTTGATAATTCAAATTCAAGTTTTTCAGACGATGACTTAAGTCTATTTAATGGAGATGTCGATGCACTTCTTTCATCAGTTGAACTTGTCTTTAAATTTGTATAAATTACATGATGTCGGCGTGAACTTGAACTGGAACCATTTATTGCTGTCATATTGTGATGAGTCAAATAATGACTATCATATGAATCAACTGAATCAACACCAGACAGTTCAGAATTTCGGGGAAGAGATTGAGTATTTCTAGGGATAGAATGTGAACTTTGTGATTCTAAAGAATGAGACAAATAATGATCAGATTGTGTTAGCTTTTGTTCATCACCATTTCGTCGACCCAAACCTATACCAAAATAATCCGATGATGAATCAGATGGTTGATTAAAGTCATTATGATATGTGTGAGTCATTGAATGATACTTGTTATTATTAAAATAACAATTTTCAATTGTATCATCGAGTCTATCTGGAATAATGTTTAAACTTCTTTTCGATATTGTGTATTGAACAATTTCCTCATCAATAAATTCATCACTTAAATGTTTTCCCCTTGCTTTGGTCTTATTTTTACGATTAACTGTTGCATAAATGTCGCGCTCATTAAAATTAGTTAAATTATTTTCACGTTGATATTTTGTTTCATTTGAGATTCGATTACTAGTAGGATATTTATAATGGCAGAGATCATTAATATCTGAATAAATAATATTATCAGTATCATCTGTTGATGGGGTAGCTGTTGATGTATTAAGCAAACATTGTTTAGACATCGAATAATTCGTACTGCTATAAAGGGCTGGAGTGACATGGATTTGGTGCTGCCGGGCAACACTCTCCCGGCTGATGGAAGATTCCATCAATTCCGATTCCACTTCCTCCTGAATTAAATCCACTTCCTCCTCCATAGAGTTGCTGAGATCCACCGAATTTCCAACTGACTGGGTGTATTTGCTGTTGCTGCTGTGTGATAGAGGCGGCGATACATGGACATACGCTTGGGATCCCACTGAGACTTGATGCGGACTGCTGCTGTATAAGTGGGACAATTGGCTGAGGCTCTGACCTAAAAAATTATCATAAAATATTTGTTTTTGTTTTTTAGAATAATTATTTAAGGACTAAAAACCAAAATTAAATAAGAAATAAAACAAAAATGTTGATACTAACGTGCATAAACATTTATCGTTTTTTTTTTTTTATCAAATTCGTAGACAAATTAGATGATAAACTGAAGGAGAATAACACAAAAACCAAAAATTATTTGAACTTAAACACAATTTGATGTACTTTCGCTTTCACATGCACTAAATTTTAAAAAGAAAATCACAAAACGTGCACTTCTTAAGAAACAAAAATTAAAACAAAAAATAAATTGTAAAAACTTAAAACATGTTTTAAAATAATCTCGTGAAATATTTAAACTGATAAAAACGACAAAAGCTGAAAAGAAAAATTTAATAAAATGTAAAACGATTAAAATTTTCACTACCCGAATTTAGTAAACTTTGAAATTGATGATAAGAGCAGAACGTACGTAAAATAATTTCTATTTATGAAACAAAAAGTAGAAAAAGCTTCAACTCAATGATTTGCGTAAGTTTTATATGAAAAATTGCTCTTTTTTTGACAATCTTCTCATATAGAATGAATTCCTAAATGGACATTCCTCTTGATTCTTAAATCCTAGCACTTATTTTTTTTTCTTGTTCAAAATATTTTAGAAAAACTTCTTACTTAAAATGTGCAGATTTTAATTTTAAATTTTCAATAATTGCAAATTGTAGAATACAAGAAATATTTTCCACTGCAATTCTTTTCGAGCAGATATTTCGCTGCCTTTTCAACAATCAAGTAAGTGAATCAAATGGCATTTCCATTTCAATTTCAATTTTAAAGAATTTCGCAAAAAATTAAAATTAAACACTTAAAAATATAAAATAAGTTTAAAAATATGCAAATAATATTTTTATTTTTATTTATGCGTTTTCTTCCAACAAAATATAAATTTGAAAATATTTAAAATTATTAGAAAAAATGTGAAAAATT
>JXPE01041318.1:5051-15068 GCA_001015215.1 Holcocephala fusca
TCAGAAGAAATAGTATAAAATGGAATCTAGAAAATCTGTGTTTGGATTATGATATGAAATTTTAGGAAACAATAATAAAGGAAATGTCTATACAAACGACGTTCAGTTGACGAATATGTGTAGTTTGCAGTATTCACGGATCCTGAAGAAGCATCTGAATCAGGCATTTATTAAAATCGTTAGATCATCTCGAATATATTAACACAAAATAAAAGTAACGAAAGGTTAGCTTCGAAAGCACTCAGTTGGGGCACATTGTACTTGGACCTCAACAAGTTCGAGCCTACTTATCAGTGAAATAAAGTGGAATAATGTAAAATTTTATTACTGGAAGAAACTGCTTCTTAAAACATTTAGAAAATAGAAAGTAGTATTTTTATGCATGTTTTTGTAATTAATTATTCGCGTATATCTTAGAGAAAAGTAAGTAATTTTAACTTAAAATATTTTGTGTAAAAAGCACTAACTAAAGTGTTAAAGGACAAGGAGTAAAAATTAGACTGAAAAGTTCAGTTTTTATCGAGAGTAGAAAGAATAGAAATTGTTAACTTTAGTGCAAGAAAGGCTTTGTAGTAACTAGTAGTAGAAATATTTTTTATTAGACCACAAGATGAATTAAACACGTAAAAAATAATGCATTAACTAAGTTATTCAAATTTTAATGCTTGTCAAGGTAAACATAAACCATTACAGGTGATAGTCCTATACTCTAATTTTATATTTTTAGTTCCAATTCACAGTTAGCCGAAAGCAAATATAATTTCTACGTATTATGGTTTTGAAAATGGAACGTGTTATAAATCAGCATAAATTTTGTAAAAACGAGCTGTTTTAGAAGTTCACGTTGTATGAAAAATATAAAGCAATTGCTTAATTCAGTTTGAGACAACTTAAATGCGGTTTTATATCTCACAGATAGTAATTTTAGCATAAAATTTATGAAAAAACGCTTATTTCTAACATAAATATTTACTAAGGTTTTGTGAAAATAAAAATCTACATTAAATTTTAGTACATTTTTAATTTATTTAAACTTTATTTTGTTAAAAAAAAAAAAAAAACAAATTATTTGTATGCAAAAAATATATATGTGGATCACATATCATCATTATTCATCTTTACGACTAAGTTTAACTTTAAATTTATGATTTAAAAAAAAATTCAGACTTTCGTAAGAAATGTAGAAAATGTGCTAATATAATAACGGAATCTTTGAGAATTTAAATAGGAAATGTGTTAATTGTAGTTGATTCGAACTAAGATCATTTTGATCTGTACGAGGATGTATTTGGGGGTGGATGAATTTTAATTGATTAGATTGCTTCCACTTAAAGCATAGAAAACTGAAAACCATAGTATTGGCGGTCAAATAAAATAATATTTTTGAAATCACTTCTTACGTGTCCGTAACAGCTGCATTTCTCTTATACTTCAAATTTTTCATACTGTTATTTGTGTAAATTTTGAAAAAGGAAAAATTTTAGATCATTTTCACAAATTTATTAAACTCTATCTTCATAGAAATTAACTATTACATACACAGTAACGGGGTTCTTTTACGCATTAACTTCACGCTACCTATGGGGCTAACGAACCAAAAAAAGTCCTTGGCGTTAGTAGTAAACGAACTGTTCTTACTGATTTCCAATTACAAATTGATTTGGGTTGGTGTTTGCGTTAGATCCTTATATTCTTTTTTCATCCCAAAATTAAAAAGCTTCTACTTTCTCTCACATTCCACTTTGCATTCTACTCATGCAAGATATAAAAGAAAATGTTGCTGTAATTAAATTTTATGAGGCATGCCAAAGTAGTTTTCAGAATACTAATATTACTTAACTTACCCAAATGATCCGAACTAGAATACGTTTCTTGTTTAATTTTCATCATAGGAACTAAGCCCTGTAAAAAATTGAAGAAAACAAGTAAATAAAATGTTTGTAGGGGGTTTTTTTGTATAAAAATAAAAAATAATGCAATAATGTTTCATATTCAATTCTTAGGGTGTGACCTAAAAAGATTGAGTTTTTAATTCGCTAGTCCAAATAAGCAAAATAATGCAGATAAGGACATAAAGGACATGCTCAATTTTAGGGTGACGCAGTATACTTTTAAAAGTTTGTAAACTCAACTTCCCAGGTATGCACAGTGTTGAAAATCGACAATTTTTTTACAAAAATAAAGAATAGGTAGAGAAGTTGATAACAAGTAGAGCTATACCACCAATTGTTGAAATTAAAGACGAATATTTTATAAAATACATTATTTATGAAATACATTAATACATTCAGAAAGAAAAGAAAAGAAAACTCGTGTAGAAAAGCATAAGTTTTAATATTTTTTTGATTTGGTTGGTGGGCTTAGGTATACTAGGGTTAGTTGACAGATTGAATACTTGGCAAAAGCTCTACATTAAATTTTAGTAACAAACTTTTAAACTAACAAAATGAAATGGATATAACAATTTATGTACCAGAAACATTGTTAGGCACAGAATTATGGGTGAAAAGTTGTTCAAAGAGTTATTTACAATTAGCTTGACCTAATTTTAAAAATATTTAAAAATTCAACGGAAATAAACTACGTAAACAATTAAACTACAGGCTTATTTAAATATTTCAATTGAAAAATGCATAGGCAACATTTTTATTAAAGTCATAATATGTAAATTCATAGATCATGTTAATAATTTCTTTAGAGTATATCTTGTGAAAACGTTCAGTTGGAAGCTTTTGTATTTTTCAGCATGCAAACTATCCCTGTCGTTTTTTAGATAATTAATAAATCACAGAAAAATTATTAACCATTTGTTTTTTGACTAAAATCAACAAAACCATAAGATTAAGATGGATTCATTACTATTAGCTGCTGAAAGGAAAATTAATCAATACTCAGGAGTTTGAAGAAATAATGGGGCTTTTTAAATTAAAAAAACAATTAGCTATATTGCAACGACTTTTTCCTTTTATTTGAAAAAATCCCTTCCGCATTCAACAGACTCCTGAATTGACGATATTATTTCAATAGTTGGAGTTAATTAATTTTTTAGATTTAAAAAAAGTTCTATTATTTTTCAGACATAATTTTTAATTTCATATAATTTAGCGATCAGTTATTGTGCTTCACAATATCAGTTACATTGAGGAATTGAATATGATTATCTTTTTTGTTTATCAAAATGCAGAATAGAAATGAAGTAAGTTTAAATTTACTTATGATGTTTCCTATTATTTAAAGTCAAGAAATTGTGCTAGCTTGTTGTGCTTAGATTGGTAATGGGCTTAATACTTTTTAAGGAGTTCCCAATTGTGAAACGTTTAAGTATTTTTTAAAGAAGCATTATAAATTTTGTATTTTGTAGTGAAAGATAATTAGATGCATTTAGTTTCTGCTTAAATCTATGCATTACAGCTATCTACTAATTTGTTAATCTCATTGCTGAGTCTTCTAATTATACTAGGAGATGAAAAATTAATGAGAAGATGATATTGCACATTGTGAAGAGTTCTTAGCAGCCTTAATAAGCATAAAAGTGACACTAGGTGAGATAAGTTTTCCTAAACCTCTAACAGTCGAATTCAATTTTAGAAGAGGTTAAAATAGAATATCTCTGCTAATATAAATATCGCAAAATATTGAAAAGTAACATTTTAACCTTTATACTTAGATGATACAGGTAACCCCCGTAGAACACGGCACTTCTATAGCAAGGATTCACTCTAACACGGTTCGAGAATTTCGCAAAACCCTAATAAAACATGAAATTCAAGAAAAGCGAAGTTTATTTAATTTGGAATTAGGGAAATCCCCGTACAACAGCTCAATAAACGTGATAAAACTTTTTAGTGCGAAAGATACCATTTGACATACTTTGTTCATCATTGTTTGTTCCTTATCTTTTTTTAAGTACTCTAAAGATATGAGCAGCTCAACCTAGTTGACCTAGTATTTTTTAAGAATATCAATTCAAAGGGAATTCTAATTGCAAATTCTTCAAATAATAGAAAATCAGAGCCAAATGCGATGTACTTCTTATCGCAAGACATTGATATCAATATTTCAAGAAAGTGTTCTATCTCTTATATGAAAAATTAAATTTAATAGATCAGACATAGAACAGTTCTAATTTAAATTAATATTAAAAAAGAAATTCTACATTACAGGCTTTATGCTAATAAAAGAGTGTTTCTAAATCAAACTATAGTCTAATTGTTTTTAAAGAATTCAAACCGCTTTTTTGTCATTGATTCGCGTGCGATGAAACTCAAATTGTTCTGATCGTAGTTGCGAAGTAAATCTTCCAAACAAATCTTCAAGAAAATTAACGTTCTCAAATCTTGTTTCGAAAAAATCAGACCTAAAAATGTCCTTGGAATTTCCAAAAATTTTTCTTTTAATCTCTCACATCTTTTTGGTAAATAACAATTCTACTCATTGCAAATCAAATTTCTCAAATGACTTTTCGCTTAAAGAGAATCACAAGTATTTAAGAAAAGAGTATAAAGAAAACAATAAAAGCTCATTTGATTTTCCATAAAAATATTGTATATATTAATTAAGAAAAGTAATGGTATTGACTTTTTCGTCTTCAAAATAATGTTAATGTAAAACAATCAATAAGCAATACTACTGAGGGTTATTGGATTGGTTAGACATCGAGATCAAAGCCAAGCGCCCTCGCGAAAAAAAACAACTCTTTCACCAAGACAACGCTTCGGCTCATTCAGCTTGTGATACGTCTGATAAATTAAAGGAATTGCGTTACCCATCGTATTCGCCAGATTTACCCCTGCGACTATTTCCTCTTTCCCAGGCTCAAAAAGTGGCTCACTGGAAAAATATTTCACTCAAATGAGGAGATCAAGATGGAAACAAACTCCAATTTTGAAGGCCTCGAGACTTCATACTATTGAATCGTTATCAAAATGTTGGAGGACCTTTACAACAAATACATTACTCTAGATAGAGGTTATGTCCGAGAATAAAACCATATTTTCTTTCAAAAAAACGTTCTTTCATTGTTAGATCAAAGACTTTTCAGCACATTGACAATCTAGGATGTAATATTCAGAAAACTCGGGCATGCATAATTCCCCATTTTGTTCAAAGGTATAAAGGAATGATCTGAAAATTATTTACTAGAAATAATCTCACAGCCCATCAGAGTTAGCATCTATGGAGTGTTTAAAATTATAAATCACATTTATCTTTATTATTGTTATAAATAAAAATCATAACTTTTATTTATTAGAAAAATGTCAATCAGAAATCAGTAATCAAAATTGAAATTGAATTAAATTGATTTATAGGAATTTCTGGCCTGGTAACCCAGTGGCGTGACCATTGGACTATATGCACAAAGGTCGCGGGTTTAATTTCCGTAAAGGACATAAACATTAAAAAATCCTTAAAAAGTAGTATACAAAATATAAAGCAAGCTGCGTAGAACCAATAAACTGCTTAAATAAGGAATCTAACAGTCTTAACAAATAATAATTTAGATTTAAGGTTTGCAAAAATTTATGTTAGAGCCGAAAAAAGACTGTTTCATATAATAAAATCCATAATGTTGAATAAGGAAAAAAAATGTATAGGACTTATTCTGCTCGCATATAAGTGAATTTTAATGAAACTACACATATAAGCTAATAAAGATTTGAATACTTAACCTATTCTTACTAAGAAATAAAGTAGATCACCTTTGGCTATTTTCTACCCAGGACTTTATCAATCATTTTTTATCAGTTATTGAAACTAAGAACTTTCAAATGAATCTTGGTGTTCGCAATATATTGAAAACCTGATCCAGAAATTTTTCATAATAGAATTCTCTTAATTAAAATTTATATTGTAGAGGTTTGTATTAATATGATGGATTGGACTTATTTTGCAGGCTAAATTATATTTACCATACCTTTTTCTTATTTAGTGGGCAACAATTTGTATTTTCAATTGTGCTTTGTATAACAAATGTCGTATGGTTTAGTATTACATCTATCTTATTAATAAATTTATTAGAATAAACGCAACAACATTTTGATTTTTGAAGGAGTCATATCAACAATTTTTTTTAAATCAATTAAAATTAGTTAAATTTCTTGAACGTATGGGAATTTTGAGATCTCTAATTTGTTGCCGATTTTTTTCAGTATTTTGTGAAAGCAAACCTACCGATTTAACCAATAAGGATATTATTCTAGATAGCTTATAAAAAAAAAGTTTTATATGACTTGACTTGGTAAGTTTAACTAGTGCTTTTATTTTTGTCAAAAATAAGATAATTCTTTAAAAGACAGAAGTGTTACGGATCCAGTAGGAGATGATGCACTGCCTGTGATTTTTGGCAGAACACAAGTTTGAATATTTCTTGATCAAACTTCAGAGCTAAGAATATCAACGAAGAAAAATTATTAATTACAATAATTTAAGTAATAGGATGCTATTTTATCGTTTAAAAAAGCTCTGCTGACACATATTTTTAATGTTTTTGTGTTTACTCTGATATAGTTGTGGTTATTAGAAAGGCTTTTGCATAAATAGTATGCATAGTATACATACGTGGAATATATTTTCTGATAATAGCTGCTTTTTTTTCTTTTATGCATGTTAATTATCATCAAAAAGTTTACAACGTTATAAACCTAGGGGGACATTTCAGTGTACATCACTGTTTCATTTCCATAACATTTGGTAAATATTTTCATTGAATTTGTGAGCTTGAATCATTCAGACTTTAAGCTAAAATTTGTTATTTTTGTACTTGAAATTCATAATTAAAATTTAGTATTAAAAAGAAAAGTTTTATATTTTTTGTAGAATTTTGTAACAATTCTAAATTATTGCAGATCAGTTTCTTTTTTGGAATAAATTTGTGAAAGTGAAAGTCTTTTATCAAGGAAAGAATTTATAATGTTATTAAGGGCGTAAGAAAAGAACAAACATGTGTGTTATGTTTCTCCAGGTCAATTACCATTAGAAAATCACGATTCAAAGATTTTTAGAAATTATTTGAATTTGAAATTCGTGATCAATTCTCGATGTGTTTTGTGAGTTGAAAAGAATGTAACGTTTCGCTTGTTGACGTTTTACTAAACAGAAGCTTCTTAGCTAAAGGCTCTGTACCATCTTTTACGAAAGCACTTTTCGCTTCAATAGAAAACACTAAAAATATAAAAGAAACAAGAAATTTGTTAACGAAAGCAATTTTTGTTTCAAATTTGAACCGAAAAAATTTAGTTGAACGAGTTACAATATTAAGGGAAGTGGTTAAGTCTTTTAACCACTTCTCAAGATTTAATGGCTTATGTGAGCAACTAAAGGATCATCTATGATGCATTTTATTTATTAGTTGTTGGATTTTGTATCAACTAAAGGAAGCCTAACAAGATAATTAATTGTCCACTTCGTTTCAGAAAAATTCTTGTTTTAAGATCTTCTGCAAACTTAAAATAAATCTAAAATAAAAACGAAACGAAAAGACAGTAGCAAAAAAATTGCATCTGCAAACATTATCTGAGTTGAGTTACTGAAGTGATAGCATTTTTTCACCTAGGTTAGTACTTTTGTTGGTAACGATTCAATGACATAGAAAATATGCAAAATCATGAGCTATTTATGAAACTACTTGCAACCGCAATTTAATGTCGAAACAAATGTAAAATTTGTGCTAATTTCTTTTGCAGTGGCCACGGGTTCTTAATGCAACAACAAATCTTTCTGTAATTTCGCTTACTGCAAAAAAACTGCATTCAATTTATGTGTCGGAAGAGTAAGATTTAGGGCATGGAAGCAGCTAAATTGGTAAAAGTAAAATCACGTGTTCTAAGGTTTGTTCAACAGATGATATTTTAACTAGCTAAATGTTGCATACTAAAAAAATATCTCTTTTAATTGTAGATACAGCGATTTACTGAGTATGCTTATTTTGTATATGCTAAATTAAAAAGATAGCTCTAAAATAGAGTTGGGAATAAAAGCACATTTAAAAATATAAACAATATATAATCCACTATTGCCGTTTTACGATATAAACACGAAAATACAATTCAATACCAAAATGGATAGGCATTTTATAAGACTTTAAAAGCCTTAGAGATAGTCTTTTCTAACTGTGTTAGTTCTTTAAAAAGCCCCTCATAAATCCAAGAGAACAGTTTTTAATTTGCTAGGAACTGTATCTAGAATGTTAAATTTTGTTGTTACTCGAATTAACTGCGCAAAAGAATGGGAAATTTTAAAAGGCTTAGAATTTTACGTTTTCAGTTAACATAATGCAAATGGTGGAAATTTACACAGTTCCTTCATGTTGAATGTTGAACCTTCAGAAGCCTTTCAAGAATATCCAATTCTCGATTTTATTTAAAAAAAAGCTCTCGAGTATCTTCTTATATTTATCGAAAAACTCACTAAAGTATTACATAACTAGTAAAAAAACCTGAATATTTTTAATGAATTTTACGAGAATTTTTATGTGTCTTAAGCCGAAGAGAAATTCATCACTTATTATAAATTTGCTAAAAAAAAATAAAATCTTGAGTTAAAGTTTTTGCAGTAGCCACACAAAAGAAATAAAATTATATGTTAATCGGAAGATCTAAAGCAGGACTTAAAAAAAGCACGAAACTTATGCAAATCAACAAGTTTAATAACTAAGTTTGAGTTTATTTGATCATCATATAGAAGGTTTTTTCTAGCCCGTAAATCAATTAAGGCTTCTACGTTCTTACTAAAATTATCAAGAAAAATTTTACCAGTTGCAGTTGCAGACAAAAACATACATTTCCTTTTACAGGAGGTGCTTGGAGTACTCGTTGGAATTAATACTATTATAAGTATCTGGCCTGCGGAAATTATTTTGCCATTTTTAATTGAACAAAATCAACCAATTTCATAGAAGAGAGAACCTAGTGCCCTCTTAGAGGTATTGACAGCATTTGGCGCTCTACTTTCTTATCTAAGCTCCAATCATTCGACTTTCATGCTCTCCCTCTCAATCGGGTTGGAGGTTATGTATTTTATTAAAAGTATTGCCCATTTGTAGCTATAATTTTTCTTATCTCTCAGGTAGCACATGGATTCCGCGTTGAAAAAATTCATTATCCTTTCCAGACGATCTAAAAATTGACTCAATTTTTGGCTTCTTTGGAAGAAGTGAAGTGCTGCTTGATCTGACTAATACGGCAGGTGGAGTTTTTTTGACGACTTTTGCAAAATGTAGCCGAGCGCTATCGTGCTGAAAGACATGACATGTCTTTGACATGTCTCTCGGCCTTTTTGGGGCGATTGAACTTCAATATTCGGCTGAGTTGCATTAATTGCTGTTAGTAACGTTCTCCAGTAATGATTTCGTTAGTAGAACTCGTTCAGAGTAGATCATAGCAGAGCACTCCGAGCTGATTCCACCAGATGCATAGCATTAATTTCTTGCCATGAATACTCGGTTTCGCCGTAAAAGTTGATACATGACCAGGCGTACCCCACGATTTTGTGTGCATTAAGTCATCGTAGTGGATCCACTTTTCGTCTACGTCACAGTTCGATGCCAAACAAAACCCTCTAATTTTATTTTTGAAACTCTGGAAAAAGTTGCTCACAAGTTTTTATTGATGGCACATGTTTTTCATATGCTTCATACAACAATCGATGTCCATCATCTACACTGTTCTTCAAATTGAAACAAAAAAGCAGCGTTTCCTGCAAATTGTGTTTTGTTGGCACAAAGATTGTCATGGTTTCAGCACAATGATACATACTGATTTTTAGAAGAAAATGATGACGTTTTAATATGAATATATTTACAAGGCGGTCCGATGATCATAATATTTGCTTTGTCCTTGGCAGTAATATTCATTTTAATATAGCTGGTATTTTTCTAGAAAAAGTATTTTTTTCCATTTTGTATTAATGATCTTTTATCTTCCCTTTCAACTCAATCAAAGTTCAATTAATGACAGTATCCTATGTAGTACTTTGGAATTCCATAATTAACTTACAGAGCATTTAATTTGTTCTCTAAAC
>JXPE01041346.1:1794-16365 GCA_001015215.1 Holcocephala fusca
CTATGTGTTTAAGACCCGAAAAGGATCCTCTCCATAATAATAAAAAAAAAAAACCTGTCTATAATTTGCTACCCAACGTTATCCCTCATCCATTATATGGATTAGTCAATTTGTTCCCGTAATGATAAAATAAAAGACAAACGATTAGAAAAAGAAAACTTATTTTTCTACATGAATACTCTTTAGGATCTAACATTTTTTAATATTATATCTTAATATTCCACACCTTCTCTATAGAAAAAGTCGTCTTGTTTTAAAAAAGGATTTTCTGCGTAAATACCTTTAAGGATTTCTATGTTTATTCATTTCATGCCACACTGCTCCAGAACTTTTCTATAGAAGAAATTATTTTATATTCGAAACCCATTGCAAAAAACAAACCTGATTTGTTTTAAGTTTTCTTTCAATTTTGCAAATATTAAAGAGAACTGGACTATTGAGACAATGTATTAATAATTTTTCTCAATATCTCCTATACTAGATTAGAGAGTATGATAATCATTTTTTTTTAAATTGGTGATTTTTTCAATTTTTTTATCTAATTATCCAATATGACTTAGATTAAAAGAAGATAGATAATATTACTTTCCAGAATGCCTAATAGTATTCGTGAATCATCTCTACATTGCACCGTGAGTCAAACAACTGCCGAAATAATAAAATAAAAGGAAAATGGCTAGAAATTACACAAATCTATTTATCTACATACAAAAAAAAAGTCCTCTAGGGCTTAACACTTTTTCATCATGTAACTTATTTTTCAAAAATCAGAGGAACCTATTGTATTTCTACATTCCACTATTAGCAAAAGATAATACAATTTCCCAACAAAATAATGATGAATTTTTGAATTTGATGAATTTTTCATGAATTTTTCACAAAACAGGGGCTTTTTTTAAGAACTTGAAAAACACCATGCACTCAATGAATTATAACTAAACTAAAAATGTATTTTGGAAATATCTAAGAATTACTCTAAACATTTGATCTTTATTACTTCATGACAATATTTCGGGAACTTTTGAATGAAATGCATTCATCCCTCGCTTTGTAAGTTTTTGCTTTTATACAAAATCAAAATTAGTTTAGTGTTAAATAGTACCCCAAAATGTCATGGTAATAATTTTAGCATAACCAATTTTATAGGTGGACATTCTAGCACAATTTCGATTATTCAATTTCAAGATTAGCGAATAATTTCTATATTTCAAAAAATAATAAATAATTTTGTATAGCTTAGATGAAGATTAAATTGGGTATGGGGTGTGCATGGTTTGCTGGAATAACCTTGACATGCACACCCATAAAACGTGTAGTTAGGCTACCCCAGCTCATTAGTAGCGAGTATAGGGCGCCGCTACTCGTATTTCTAAGGTAGAGGTTCGCCTCATTAGCCAGTGCGGATGAATGTTGTACTTTTGGGCATCCACCGATAAGGAGAGTACCTGATCAGTTGATTAGTGCTAGAAAGAGTTCATGTGGCCCTTACTTGTCAGATAATCGCATGAACAATGACTTAATCTCAGTAGCAAATAATTGCATTGTGCAACTACATACTACATAGCTGGTATGATAATTTTACAATATCTTATAAAAGTTANCCAGATAATCGCATGAACAATGACTTAGTCTCAGTAGCAAATAATTGCATTGTGCAACTACATACTACATAGCTGGTATGATAATTTTACAATATCTTATAAAAGTTACTTAAGTACTTGGTGAGATGGATTTGTGAAGCTTAGCCAAAGAAGGTGTTTCATGACATGTGGGGGTGACATGTTCATGATCACAATAAGAGACTAAAAGGTAGGCAGAACCACCTACCCGGTCAGAGATATCCATAAAGTAAGAGAGAAGCAGGCCTTTAAGGCTATAAGCCGTGACTCGTCGGTGCGAAAGCTGGTTAAGCTAGATCAAAAGGGTGTACCTATAACGTCCTTAACACTCTAAATTACCACTGGAAGTGTACGGAAATCTGGGGGGATAGGTGGCCGAATCATACTAGTACCATAAGGGAAAAGATGATGCTTATCATTGGAATTGGACTCCCACGGGTTGTAGAGGTAGCTAGAGACGGAACTGCTAATGCAATTCTTCCGTCCTCGGATGAGTTTGATTCAGTGCGAAATCTATAGACCAAAGTAAAAAAACCATTTTGCGTGTATAACATTCACATATATTGTTCTGTTGTTTTCCCCATAAATGAAATATACACGACAATATCAAAATTCTAAAGTATTTTATTAGAAAAAAAAAATTCATTCAGTGGTTTTTATACTTCCATTTTAGAGTGAGGAAATTTTAAATACAGTTGAGTAGTGGACTTAATAAAATAGTTGCCTAATAATATTAAAGAAATAAATTCTTACAACCATTGCAATCCACTAAAAGAATTTACTCCAAATAAATATAATTGTTAAATCTTTGGTAACCTACTGAAATTCAAAGATATTTTTTTTAAATCAAAATTTATGCTACTGAGAAACATTGAAGTTTCAAACACCTATAGCAAATTCACATAATCGAAATGAAAGAATTTACAAATACCTCCGCCAAAGTGAATAACTATTAATAACAGATATTGAAACATCAACCTATAGTAAATCTACGTGTATTATCATTACGGATATCAAAATTATGGGTAGGAGAAAAATGTGTGCTGATAAAAGTGAGCACCTCCATTTATAGAATTTCTTTTACCTATTCAGATAAAACTGAAATATCACAAGCAAAGGTAGAGTGAATCCTATTTTGAAAACTATGACAAATAATTTGTAAGAAGGCGATATATAAGCATTTGTTTTATATATTTTGTTTTAATTTTTTTAAATGACTGAAAATCTTTTTTAAGTTGAAAATAGGATATTATTCGATTATTCTAAAGCCTTGTTTTCGAAATTTAGGTTTCCTTGCCTAATTTTACGCGTTATTATGAATATATCGAAGACTTCATTAATCTTTATTTCAATTTAAATTAAATAATTTACGCTTTAATTAAGCCTATTCTCTCTATTTATACGCACCTACCGTGCAATTCGAAGGTGGGTATTTATTTATTTCACATTTTTAAATTTTGCCAAAACTTTCTTTCATACTTTTTGTTATCAGTCGTACAGATAACAAACTTGAGCTCATTTGTTTATCTGAGCAATGTATCTAGCATGATGAAGAACTCTGCGAATCAGTCTTAACTTTTAATCACTGTTTCCGACATACTATAGTTGTTTTGTGTTATTTTAAATTATTCGTTTTTATAATTTTCTTCTTTTCTCTTTCAGTTAGCTTCGGAAAACATCCATTTCTTTCAATGCTTTCAAATCGCATAATATTATTGTACTACATTACAGCACTGAAAGTAGAAGTAAATATCTTCCCACTATATTATAAATTCCTGCATTATTTTTAGTCCGTTTATATAAAAATTTTTTTAAAAATATTTGTTTCGTTTCAGCTTTACTTGTTTCTTTTTGCTTCAAACATATGGTCAAAACTTTAGAACACTCTACAACAAAGAACTATGCACGCAAATATACGCTACCCCCATCCAAGTATATGCAGAACAATATTTTTCCATTATATTACAGTATCAATATTACTACTTTTCAGTATCTGATATCTATAACATAGTTAATAAGATAATTAACTGATTAAACTTCGCAATATGCCCAGACAAAATTAAGCTATAATTATTTTTTTCAAACCCAAAATATTTGCGGAATGATGAAATAACAGTCAGGTTAGATATAGCTAATTTATTTCCATGTATACATGGAAATAAATTAGCTATATCTAACCTGACTGTTATTTCATCATTCCGCAAATATTTTGGGTTTGAAAAAAATAATTATAGCTTAATTTTGTCTGGGCATATTGCGAAGTTTAATCAGTTAATTATCTTATTAACTATGTTATAGATATCAGATACTGAAAAGTAGTAATATNTTTCTGATGTCTCTTAATTTGATGTCCATATAATTCATTTTATGTTTTCTTGTAATTTTAAGAATAAGAAAAAATTACTTGGACCTAGAATTGGACTACAACGAAATTCCCTCAATTCGTCTTGAACCAGTTTTGAAGAATGGAGCCACAGAGAGCTCCACTATTAAGGCCTTCCAGAACTTTTTGTGCCTATTGATACATTTTAAATTTTCTTGTTTTTTTTTTTTTCATTAAATCTACTCAGCAACATCCATTCACTATTCTAAAAAATTGCGACCTAACCTTCTTCGCCGATTTCTCTACCATAAATTTTACTAAGTTCTTTACCTCGACGTTATCATCGTTTCCAGTTAAAATACTCACATAAAATTTTTCAGTGTCAATCATTACTTTAATACAATTATCATTATCATTACTTTAATATGATTTGTGCTTGAGTTAGTAAATACTTTAAGTTATCATAATTCTTAACCGCTTGATTTTGAATACAGACCATTTCTCTTCTTCTGATCAATTTTAAAGCAATCCTCAATTAACAAGCAACAATCCTCAATTTAACAAGCAATCCTTGTTATTAAATGTGAACGCATTTATTTTGAGCCAATCCATGTTATAACCTGTGTGCTTTTATTTGAAANGGTTAGTAAATACTTTAAATTATGATAATTCTTAATCGCTTGATTTTGAATACAAACCATTTCTCTCCGTCTGATCAATTTTAAAGCAATCCTCAATTAATAAGCAACAATCCTCAAAATACAAACAAGCAATCCTTGTTATTAAATGTGAACGCATTTATTTTGAGCCAATCCATGTTATAACCTGTGTGCTTTTATTTGAAATGAATATAATTTAAATTTGAGCTATAGGTACAGTATGATAAGAACAATCCAGTTATTTAAATTTCCCTTTCTTTGTCAAAAAATTAATCTCATATTATTATTTCATTTAAAACGGATCTCTAGTCTAAAGTTTTATCCTTCTACCCATAAAATGTAGCTCAACTACCCTTTTTATGCCTGATAAACGATTGATTGATGTAGCTATAAGGACTAAAAAGGCTTGCAAAAGAACCTNCATTTATTTTGAGCCAATCCATGTTATAACCTGTGTGCTTTTATTTGAAATGAATATAATTTAAATTTGAGCTATAGGTACAGTATGATAAGAACAATCCAGTTATTTAAATTTCCCTTTCTTTGTCAAAAAATTAATCTCATATTATTATTTCATTTAAAACGGATCTCTAGTCTAAAGTTTTATCCTTCTACCCATAAAATGTAGCTCAACTACCCTTTTTATGCCTGATAAACGATTGATTGATGTAGCTATAAGGACTAAAAAGGCTTGCAAAAGAACCTACATTACCCAGGAATAATGGAAATTTAATTTTAAGACTCAACTCATAGTTTCAGTGGCTTTTTTGATTCTTTTGATATATAAGAGAAAGAAGAAACATAATTTTAATACTATATACGTAGGTCATCAAGTAATTCTGATCCGCTTATCAGTCGTTACTAATTTGGTGTACTAGAAATTATTAGAAAAAGAAATCTACATAATTATTACCACAGGTATCAAATTTTCTTAAATGAAATACACATTCCTTGGTATGGATGTGACCCTTTGAAGTATATAGGTATAACGATGCCCACAATTATATCCCACAAAACGAGTAGAGCTGAAATAATTCAGAAAGTATCTACTTAGTCCAACGGAGTACAGAAATTTATAAATTAACATTAGGTTTAGATGATTTCACTCTACCATATATATGAAAATTTAAAATAAGTTTTATATCCTTAAATGTACTCAAAAATGTCATTCGGAAAAATTAAGACCAAAGATTGTTGTTACTAATCATAAACTGTTGTTCTTGGCTGTTTAAAGACACATTTTGATTTTCATTCAGCATTTTAGAAATAAATAATGAATTTCTACACACAAAATCTTAAATCATCTTCACCTTAAATGCGTTTTTTATGAGAAAACAAGTCAAAATAAAACAGCAAAAGACCGAAAATAACCGAGGAAATCTTTAATACCGACCTTAATTCTACATTTTTTACTTTTTGATATTGGATTAGTATTTAATTTCTATTAAATATTATTCAATTCTCATCGAACATTTTTTAGACCAATTACAGAAAGAAATAATGTGTTTTTTTACTTAAAAATTAACATCTTTTAGTTCAATTTCTAAATATCACCTTTAAAAATGCGCTTTATGAATATTCTGATTGAGTCTCAAAAACAAAACTAGCAGCAATAAAATAAAACCAACTCTACCTAAAAAAAGGATATCGTGTGGCAATTCCACAAATTATTTTCGACAGAAATACAATTACAAACTCAAATAACATCAATATTTCAGATAAAGAAAATAACAAGCAATTCAATAGCCTTACCTCAAAAGCTATTCAAATTTGCGAAGAAAGTATATCCTTAAAAAATGAAAATTTCCTAAAAAAGAAAGTCAGAATTTTTAGGAATAATGAGAACATACAATGAAGACATTTCACATTATTCCGAACAAATGATCCAAATTAAAATATTGGCTGGACACAATACACTAAACTAATTTTATGAATGTCCTCTACTTGAAAACAAAAACTAATATATGGTATATAAATTTTGTTTAAAAGTGCTAAAAGGAAATATTATTTTTTTTTTTCTAAATTAGAAGAAATTACGGACCAATCGCTACATAATAAAAAAAATTAGATTTCCCTTGAATTCAATTGAAATGAAATTCTAAATTAAGAAATGAAAATTCAAATAAGTAAATCAGTCGAAAATTATGTTTTTATCTTAAATTTCAAAAGAATTCATTCATGGACTTTTCGTAAAAACTTAATTAAAAGACATTGTTTCAAAGTACACCCTTTATTAAGATAAAAAACTTTTATGCATTACAATAATTTTATAAAATACCAAGAAACTTATTAACATATTCTTATCGTGTTTTTACCCATTACAACTATTACTCCTTCATCTTGTAGTTCCTTCAATGCATCCTCAAATTGTTCTCGAGTGATAAGCTGTAAAAAAAAAAAAACAAAAACCAAAAAAATTAATGATCACTGGAAAAATAGTGCTATCAAAAAAGTCTCAAAACTTTTTATGAAAATAAGAAAATTTATTAGCAATAATTAAAATGAAAAATTAAGACAATAAAATCTATGTACGACTTACTATTTGAGAATTCTCTTTAATTTCAGCAAACAATTTTTGATATGGTACTGTAGGTGCTTTCTCTTTCTTTTTAAGAAGTTCCTTAATACTAGCAACTAACTCTGCACGTTTTTTCCTTGCTGTTGTTGATAAGCCTGTTGTTAAAATACCAACATCGATTTTACCTGAAAGCGGATCTGTTGCAGATTGTTTTAGAGCCTCACGATGTAATCTAAAAAGACATATAATTACTAGTATTTTTATTCTATACGAATATAGTCCTAATCTACTTGAAAGCATAATATTTTTATTTTACAAGATCTTTTTAAAAACTTTATATACTTCGATAAAACAATAAAGTAGTTAGAAAAACATCTAAGTATGTTGTAGTTAATTTTTAATGCTTTTCAAAGGAGTTTTTGTGAGCAGCTTACACTAACTAAACTATATTTTTGCACATAAATATCTTACCTCCATGCCTCTTCTACGTCTATAACTTCAACCTTGCTACTCAAACGAACCTTTGCATGAGACTCTGATAAACGAATGAGACTTTCTAATTGCCGAGGATAGGCTGATATTTGTCCTCTACCTACGCCAACTTTTCGCATATCTACATAAGCCTGTATAAGACGTTGTTGAGCTTCTTCTGTTAGTACTGGATGTACATGTTCACGAGAGTATGCAATGTAATC
The DNA here is from genome assembly GCA_001015215.1 of Holcocephala fusca. Taxonomy (NCBI): domain Eukaryota; kingdom Metazoa; phylum Arthropoda; class Insecta; order Diptera; family Asilidae; genus Holcocephala; species Holcocephala fusca. Next base: position 9,609 of record JXPE01041346.1, read on the forward strand.
TCTCAATACACTCATATCCTTTATTAAAATTATAATTAATATAATTATTTCTGTTTTATCTAACCATTTTCTACTTACAAATAAAGTATCTTCCTCTTCCTGTGGAGAGACATAATATAATGATACTAAATGCGAAGCCAATCGCTTATCAAATAATTCATCTTGTGGATCTAATACTAAGAATATAAGATCAAATCTTGACAATAATGTGTGCGGTAAATGAACATTGTCAATAATATTCTTATGTTTATTCCATTGTGATTCAGATGGATTAGCTGCAGCCAATATCGATGTTCTCGCATTCAATTGGCAAATTATTCCAGCTTTTGCAATACTTAATGTTTGTTGCTCCATAACTTCGTGCAATATACTTCTAGTCGAGTCATTCATTTTATCAAATTCATCAATACAACAAACACCATTATCAGCAAGAACTAAAGCTCCCCTATGAAATTGAAAATTTACTAAATATTTTTTTTTGTTCTGTTTAAAACATTAAATACTACAACATAAATTATTATTATCTTACGTTTGTAACACTAGCTGACGAGATTCTGGATCTTTTGTAACATAAGCTGTTAACCCCACTGCTGATGAACCTTTACCAGAAGTATATTGTGATCGTGGAACTAAATTGAACACATATTGCAATAATTGTGATTTCGATGTTCCTGGATCTCCGCATAATAAAAGATGTATTTCAGATCTGAAATTCTGGCGACCAGAAGTTGTATGTTTTTTTTTAGTACCACCAAATAATTGTAATAAAATTCCTTTTTTAATATCGGTATTTTCATAAATTGATGGAGCTAAAGCTCTTGCTAATCGATCATATACATCTGGCTTTTGTGATAATGTCTTTAACAATTCAATTCTTTCCGGGGGAAAAATATGATCTTTTCTTTAAAAAAAAAATAAAATAAATATTAACATATTTAAAAATATAAGAATTAAAAATAACATATTAATCAGTATTTACCCTTCTTCCTCTTCATATAATCGTTTGTTATCAACTTTTCTAAAATGAACAACATCAATGTGAGTTCTATAAACACTTTTCACATTTCGTGCACGAGGATTTTCTTGAATTGGTATAGCTCTATAAATTCCAGTCACTGTTACACGATCACCTGGTTGAACTTTATCTACTAAATCATTATGAGAAAATAATAAAACATTATGCGGAGTTTGCCCAGCAGCCATGTCATCTGGAGACTCTTGAAGTTTTACCATTTGTTTATCAGTAAATTGTGAACGATTGTGTACAAGTTGAAAACAATAATTTGTATTACAATTCGTACACAAAGTTGGTTCAATAATACGACCACGATCAATTTCCACGGATGTATAAAATGAACATATAATGCATTTGAAAAATGCTTCTCTCATTTCAGGAATAATATTTGATGTTCTAATTACCATTCCACTAATTGTTATCAATTGATCAATATCTTCTGGATTCAAAGCTCGCATATTTCGAGTTTTTTCAGCATTAAATGGACGAACTTGAATTTGATGTTCTAATATAGCAGCAGGATATCTTTCAAAAAACATTTCATTTACAGCCATATCAAATGTTGGTATAACCTCTTGTGGATAACAAATTAATTGTCGATATAATCCTTCATCAAAAGTTTTTAAATGAGAACAATTAACATTTAAGTATGGTTCTTCGAGTGTATGAATCTAAAATTATTTACACATTATTACAATATTTCATTTAAATTAAAAAAACAAATATGTTCAATTCTTACTTCATCCAATTTCTGCATATAAAGTGGCTGATTTACATCGATATTTTCCGAAATTTCATCTTGCTCTGCTTCAGGATCAATGTATCGCATTAAAAAATTTTTAAATTTTGTTTTACATTGACTGACCACAACATTTGTACCCCAAATAACTAATTGAGGACCAGATGAAGTTTCAGATACAGGATCAGTTTCAGATTGTCGTTCAGAAATCGGTTCGAGCTATAAATGTATCAATACCAATTTTTTTAATTATTTATATAACAATAAAGGCTAAAAATATTAACAATGCATTGAGTGAATAACACGAAATATATTGAAAGAATTTCCTAAAATATTTTATCTAATCTATTTGATAGTGCAGATTTAACTCAATTAATACCAAACTAAGAGAAATATTAAAAAAGTGATATGGAAGAAAATTTCCGATACTAAATAGATTATTTCCAGATGGTATACATTAAATGGTGCTACATTTTACAGAGAAGGTCTGGAAAGGTGAAAAGGTGACAAAACAAAACAAAAAGTGGTTANTGATAGTGCAGATTTAACTCAATTAATACCAAACTAAGAGAAATATTAAAAAAGTGATATGGAAGAAAATTTCCGATACTAAATAGATTATTTCCAGATGGTATACATTAAATGGTGCTACATTTTACAGAGAAGGTCTGGAAAGGTGAAAAGGTGACAAAACAAAATAAAAAGTGGTTAAACAAAAATAATTTTAAAAAAAAATCAATGCCAAAATATATTTTCATTATAATAAAAATTAAGCATAAATCGAAATGCTCCAATACACAAGTTTTTTAACATTATAAAATATGAATTTAGAATTTATGCAAACAAATTTATAAAAAACTAAGAAGCCCAGATATTTATTGACATAATTGCCAACTGCGGGAACATAAGTCGAAATATTTTTCAGAAGTAAATGTGCTTATCAGAAAAATATTGAAGTAAGTATTCATCTATAAAGGTACTAGAGATAAATTTTAATTTTTTTTTTTTTCTTTAATATTTTAGACATGCTTAAAAATTCTGGTGAAATCTGTGTGATATGCCTTGGTATACGCAAAAATCCTTTACTATTAAAATGTGGTCACTCATTTTGTACAGATTGCATTAATGCTTATATTTCCCAATGCAGAAAAGAAAAAAAAGAACCAAAAGCAAGATGCCCATTATGCAGAGAAAAAATACTATCCCCAAGAAAAGTAACGAGTTATTAACATTGAACATATTTTACAAATTTTTAAATATTAATTTCAGTTCTGGTCTACTTGGCCTCGCAAAAGATATATTGTTTTGGGATTTATACTCACAGCTGCTTTTATTTTTTTTATGGACAAAGGAAAATCTAATTTTCACTTAACAATATAATATTACTAAATTTATTTTATCGTTGTATTTATTAATACTTAACTAAATACATTTTATTATTGCTATAAAATTACTTACAGCTTCATTTCCAATAGTAACTTGTCTCATGCGTTTATCTGAGCGAATATCAGAGCGAACTCTTACAGGTGTTCCACGAATTCCAGATCTTGGAGTTCGAATTGAGCCCATTGAACTAAAAAAATAATATTCTTTTTAATCTTAATAATTAACACAAACAAAAAGTTTAAAAAGCAAAAAATAGATTAATTTTTGTTTTTCGACTCTACAACACCATGTATTACAAACAAAACTCTTCTAAAATATAAACCTGAAAATTTCCCAATGATTTGTGCCAACAATCTTATGCATGACAAAAAAAATTTCTGACTCAAGACAATAGAAATTCATAGAAATTTTAAAACTTAAATCTCAAAATAGTGTGCAATTTTCAGATTATTCAAAACGAAAACAAAAAATTCCTAGATTTTATTTATGAAGTAATTATTTGCTTACTTCTTTTTACAATTGCGTTTTTAATTAATTCAAGAACAAATTATTTGGCTTAAAATAACTAAATGTTTTCCAGGAAAAAGTATTGTATCAAAAAATAGCTAACGAACATTTCAATTTCCTTAATAGCTTTGTTCTATTCTGACTCTTCACATAAAATTTTTTAATAGTTTCTAAAAATCGGTAATTAAATATTTTCAATACTAGCAATTGATAAAATTTAATAGAAGTTTGATTTTTGTCAGATGTATGTCATTTATAAGTTGCAATTATTACATTAATGACTTCCTCGCCACAAAAAAAAAAAGGTTTAGTGAAATTATACAAATAGTATTCAAATAAAATACATTCACATAAATTAAGAACTTTAAGTAATGTTGTATAATTACTTTTTTACATTTAATAATAATACCTTGGAGTACCATAATTTAGTGGAGAGCTTAGGTCGATTTCACTTATACTTGGAATTGCTCCTCTATACGGGCTTGTTGGTGGAAGTGTTTGAGCTCCAGGAGAAGTTGGTGGTAAACTAATATTGTCCAAGTTGTCATCACCTGTTCTTCCATTATTAGCCCTACGTCCCATTCGCATTGGCGTATCAGCTTCCTGACTAGCATTTTCTATTTAAAAGATGTAAGGAAAAAAAATACATTTTAGTTACAATTTTGTAAACAACTGAAGTTTTTTAAGGCTATTAAAAAGTAGACAGAAATTAATCTATGATTAATATTAACCAAAAACTATAGCAGTTAATTATTATTTTCATTAAGGCTAAAAGAAAAAGAAGGACGAAACAGCATTTCAAATCGTGAACAATGTCTAGCTCTAATAATTTGAAGAACGTGGACCATCACAATCTATTTCTGGAACTATCTTTCAATAAGAGTAAAGTTTTTTTTTAAAAATATTACTTTAGATATTGCTCAGAATAAGAGTTTTATCAAAACGAAATGAAGAATTTTATGTTTAATTAATTTATCATGTGGTGAAAAAGATGAAAAATTGTAAATAATTTACATATTTATTATTAAGGTAAATTACATAAAACCCTAATTTTAATTTTATAAACTGAATTAGGAAATATTCTTACTAGAAAACGTATGCATTAATGTGCTAACAATGTAGTTATATTGTTAAAAAACAATTGAATGGATGAGTTAGTTATCATCTTTTTCAACATTAATTCTCTTCTATTTCTGTAGGAAAACAGATTATTACTCTTCTTTTCTTCATTTAGTATATTATTTTACTCTCATCTATTGAATCCTGTGTACCCATTAGTAGGATACTTGTAGTGCTTGTATAAGAAATCGACTAAGGGAATATGAATGCAGTAAGAATTTCAGAAAAGTCAGATTAGGTAGAAAAAAAAATACTAAAAAATGGCAAATGCGATGTATAAACTTGCACTATCTCGAGAAACGAGAAAATATGACTAATGATAAGAACTTGGATATAGCAAATTAAGAAAATATTCCCTTGGGTTAAGACTTACTGAATTAAGAAAGAGCTATCAAGTACATTCATCTTAATATCCTAATTCCTAGTTTCCAATAAAATTTTAATATTTCCCAATGTTTGCATTGAATGCAAATTTAATATGTTAGCAATATTATTCCATAAAAACATCAAGAATTTTAACTAAATGCGAAGAGGCAATAATTAAAAATTAAAACAAATATTAACCTCTGGTTGGAGTCATATGCCCTTCAGATCCTAAATTTCTTTGACGAGCTCGTCTTGGAGTGTTGGGCGTTCTTGCTGGACTTGGCATCTTCAAATCTAATAATTCTTTAAGATATAAAAATTATCAAATTTATTTTTAAATCACTTTAAACAACAAAAAAAAAACGAAACACAAATATGAACGTATGGGAATTTCCACGGCAGAATTGCTTCACTTCACTTTGAAGTTTAAAAAAGCGGCAAACTGTAGCGGCAAACATTAGCATTGTACAATTCCGCTTAAGAGATGTTAGCGCCATGTTTTTAAATGAATGATGTGACAAATAATTTAACTAAAGTTGAGATATTAGAAGTGAAATTTTTTTCAATTTCATTGCAAAAACGAAATATGTTGTTATTTTGATTCAATGAAGTTCATAATTTCACTTATAATAAAAAAATAAGATCAGTGTAATTATTTTTTTTATTTTTTTTGTAAAATTTTAATAACATCAACTGCCATATTGATGTAAGAGATGGAGTTTTATGGATTCCCTATCGTGCCCTTACTAATCCATCTCCGACTATGGGCAACTACTGCACTGTCATTTCATTCAACTTTAGTTAAAACCAAAACATCTGATTTTGATAATCTGCAATGACGGTTTAAATTAATTTCATTTTTGGAATTTTTGGTCATGGTACTTGCAAATAAGCTCAGTCGCCTTCCAACAATTTTATTTCGGAAATTGAATGGAACTATAAATGTTAGATATTCATTTTTTCATAGTTTTAATTGTGTACATGAATTAAATATCTTACCAGCCATATGCCGGTGGTATCCTAAAAGATATTTCTCTGTGAAACCTAATCCAGAAAGTAATTGCAATATTGGAACTATAGGTCATGTAGACCATGGTAAAACTACCTTAACAGCTGCTATTACAAAGGTGCTATCTGAAGATGGCTTAGCAAAATATGTGCCATATGATCAAATTGATAAAGCACCTGAAGAAAAAGCTAGAGGTAAGATATTAATAAAAATCTAGAAATTAGGAGAAAATATGTCATTAGGATTCATCAAGGGTATGTTCAAAATGCTGATGCTTCTTTTTTTTTTCGTTATTTTGTAATATCTTTATACTATTGAACGTAAATAAATCTAATAACTTTATTAGTAATTTTTGCTGAATGTTAATCCATTTTTTGATTTTTACTTAAACCCAGGGCAAATTATTTTTCTAATATAACATTAATTACTGATAACACTGATTCTTCCTGTATTTATTTATGGCATCAGTAGGAATAATATAATCATAAAAAAATCCACTTGTTTATGNGCTAAATGTTAATGCATTTTCTGATTTTTACTTAAACCCAGGGAAAATTATTTTTCTAATATAACATTAATTACTGATAACACTGATTCTTCCTGTATTTATTTATGG
>JXPE01041361.1:2362-20831 GCA_001015215.1 Holcocephala fusca
GTGAAAAAAAGTAAATATGTGTTTTTAAACTAGCAGGCAATAATTCTTCTTCCTTGGAATTAATGAAATTTTTTTTAGAAATGCGTGAACAAAAGATTTAGAGTTACAAATTGATATTTCATGCTAAATATTTTTAACAAAAGATTTAAATTAGAATAAGAGCAACTAGTAAGAGAATTTAATGTTAAAATATGAGAATTAGAAATAATTGACAAAGAAAGATTGAGCAATTTCATTCGCTCACTAGGTAATTAGTTTTAATATTTTATTAAGAATGCAAAAGAAAACAAAAAATTATTTTTAGTTTGAAAGATCCTAAACAAACGAAATATTTTTACAGTGTGCATATATATTTTTTTGTTTTTAAAATACACAAAGTATTTTGCAATTGTATTTAAAATGAAAGATCAATTTATCAAATTATCAACTGAATTTTCATCGTTGAATGCCATGCCACACTAACCAGTTTCTCAAATTTTGATAATTTTCTACTTCATCTTCCTAATTCATCTAGCTATGTAAATAATAAAGGCGCATTTCCATGATATCGTGTAGATTCAAATTATTTGCTAAATCCATACTAAAGGGGAAATCCAATGGTGACTTGGGTTACAAATTCTGAATTAAATTCGAATTTGGCTAAAATCAAATTATTGTTAACATTTTTGTGATGTTTTACTTATCTATCGATGGCACTTTTTATAAAATGAGAAAAAAACTCTGATTGATTTCTTCAAATTCTTATGTACTTTGAAGTAATTTAGATATTGAAATGAAAATTTAAGGACATTAAATTTAAGAAGTTTTCATTATAATTTCTAAATTATTTATTCAAAATTATTAAAACATTTAATGCTTTTATTTTTTTTATACTATTTCCACTTTATGTAAAAATCTATGCATGCAAGAATTTATTAAATCACCTTTGTATGATATTCGAGAAAGTAAAGAAATATTTGCACTCGTCACAAATATCAATTGTGTCCTTTACAATGTTATAAGAACATACTAGGCATCTACTTCTGATATGCTCACATGTGTTTGATATTTTTATAATATAATGTTTCTTTTGATTCGTATATAGGCCATTGTAAAGGTGAAGTCGTTGATGTAGCTCATACTGCACTACATGCAATTTTGTGGATGACTATGCAGAAAAATCTGAAATAAATGTATTTTTCGCCTTCATAACTTATTAACTTCATAAAAAATTTATAATGCTCACAATGTAGCTTTTCATAAACCCTAAAAAAGTTAAATATTGCACAATTTATTACATAAAGAAAAACTCTTTTTGTTAACTTATTGATTTTGCGAAATACGAAATTAATACCTCAAAAAATTTAAATACAATCAATCATCGCAATCACATATTAGGCATTCAATTGAATGTCTTAATAAATTCTTAACAGCCTCTATCTGTCTAATGGTTTAGACATTTCTTAACTAGAATTGTGGAAATATTAGCTGATCTAGACAATTCCAAGTGTTTCACTACTACTTCTCTGATAATAAAGTTACTTGAAAATCATATACTTGAAGCTCTTAAATCTCTTTCAAAGGATACAATCATACATATGTCATCCCAGTAATGAAAATAAACATAATCGTCAATCTTACAGTGAACTCAGAGAAGACAGAAATTAGTTATTGTCTTAAGTAATATCGACAGTAATCTCTACTGCATTACTTACAAAATTTGTAAACAATACGAACAAACAATTCTAGCCCAGTCATGGTATCTAAACTAAACGAACTCATTTCAAAAATTCTGTAAAAACCAAATACTTATTCAAACTAACTTAGAAACTATAGCAACCATAAAATCAGGATTTATTATTAAATGGTACTGGTATAACTTTAATTAATAAAAAAAATAATATAAAGACAAGCTTTAATCACCCATCAGTGCAGACGCCAATGTATCGTCATAGACCCAAATCAACCCTTAACCAGTTCCGAAAGCATATCGCTTCTTTGGTTCTGTAATAGAAAAAGACAAACAAATAAAATATGAAACAGATTAGCAATGGATACCCAATTGATGCGTTGTACAGCAGACAACCGTACATTTTAAAATGTTCACCACTTTAAACAATTGAAAGCCCTTATTAAATTGATGTAAAACAACATCTTTGAATTAAATGTTATCTCTATTCATTGTTAGAAATCAATAAAATTAGTCATTAAATTGCACTTAACAAAACTGTTATCGTAGTCCTCATCACAATAAGAATCTTCATGAGTTTTCCAGTATGCGTTGGAAATGAATTGCTAAAGTTGAAAATGAAAATGAGATATTTAGGTACTTGCAATAGGCTGTAAAATAGACTTTCTTGACTAGGTAAAATGAACGGCAGAAAAGGTAAAGCAGTAAGATATGGTGCTGTACAGTCTTCAATCGTTGATGATCTGAACTCCAACAATCACTTCCTGTTGATTCAGTTTATTTTGCGCTATGCAACATTTTTGGTTTCGTAGAGTCATTCTCATCATTCTCAAATGCAGAGAGGTAAAGAGGTTTATTTAATCAGATAAGTCAAATAAATGTTTCCAGAGGTCAGTAAAGCTTTTATTTCTGCTGCTGGTAGTGCCATTTTGCTCCTTGCTTCAATGTTAGCAACATATTTCGCGTTTAGAGTCATGTTTTTTTTTTTTTTATTTTAAATTCGGTTAGTATACGTGCAAAGTAAAAATAAAGATTTTGTGGAAAGTATTCTTAATGCCTTTAATTTAAGTTTGTAAATCAACCAAAATACTCAACTAATTTTTAGAGCTCAATTTTTTTTCTTCATTCTCCATTGAACTGAGAAATATAGACCCTCTGTACAGAGCTTCCATCTAATTCGATTTTGTGCTACGACTTTTATCTCTGCCCATGTTGCACCAATTGTTTATATTTTTTTTCATTATTGATCCCCATATATTTCTTTAGTGTCCAACACTTCTCATTCCTTAAAAGTTTCATTCCAGAGCTTATCTTGTAATTGAACCATTTGATAATCGTCGCTGATCTGATCTATGCTTTATTCATTTCCAACTTTTTTGCGTATTTGCGTTATGATAGGCCCTTCTACTTTTTTCCAAACCGCTATGTTTATTATTCTTCTGAGTCAGAATATTCTACTTACTATACATGTTCTAGCTTTATTGAGTACATTGTTGATATCTTCAATTGTTTTGCCAGAATTCTTACGCAATATCGATGTTTGTTCCGTTGGTTGTTGAGTATTTGATACAAACGACTCTTTGATTTTCTGATGTTAATTTTTAGATCAACTTTTGCCAATATTTGGATTATTCTGTAAATTTGTCAGGATTGATTATAGTCTGAATAATGTTAACTTCTAGCGATCATGAGTTGATTACTGATAGTACAAAATATGCACGAAAATGCGAACAAAAAGTTTTCATTAAATGCATATAAAAGATTTTGGTCTAAAACAAATTAATCTGTGCTCTAGGTGAATGCTTCCATTTTCAGTCTAACGAATTTTTAATTCGGAACATAGGCTTGAAAGAAAACTTTATCAATGATTTACATTTTTTTGGGATTTTCTAAACATCTAGTATGGTTCATGCAAAGAATAAATTCCTTTGGTTTAATTCTTTTGACTTAATTCAATATTCAACTTCTCTTCTAACTCTTTTAAATTTGAATATTTCCTTGTGACTATACAAAATTGTAACATTTCATATTTTCATGAGTTAACATTCCTGACTTATTTTTAATGCATTTTTCACAATATTATACAACTTCAATTGCTTTACTGCTTTCTGTGATTATTTTACATTTAAATTTCTTCCTGATATGAAAACTACAAAACAGAAGCTCCTTTCCGGTTAGAAAACATGAGTCCTGATCAAAAAACTTCATTTCTCTAAGAAAATTTCAGCTTTATACTAGAAGATTTTATATTGCAGGGGGAATTAGAAGATTAAAACTACTGAATTATTTTTTGTTAGAGTTGATGAGCATCGTCCATAAAACTAAGAAAATTTTAATCAAATAATAGAAAAACATAAATCTTAAATTAAATGAAATTTAGAAAATCGAATTATCATCAATAAAACCAAACACCCATCATAATATTAAAATGTTGTTAACACTTAAAGAGGGTATTTTAAGAGAAACCCTTTTTTTTTTTTTTTAATAATTTAAGACAAATGTATTAAATTTGTGCCAAAAGATAGTAAGTAGTGTTCTCATTCGAGGGCTAGTGGAAAAATTAGTAGTAAAACAAAATACCTTTCGGAACAAAAAGCTTCAGTTCAATTAAACAAATCCTTTAATTTTTTTTATTTTTTGCACGGTTTAATTAAATTAATCCACACATACGCGTAGTCATTAAATTCATTGATAAAAAAGAGAAAAAGTGCTATGTTAAATTCATGGGTAATGTATTTCGACAGATATCGTTGGGATTGGTATCCTTTAGTTTTCAACAAAAAAAATATTTTGGAATGATAATTGCCTACACATTCTACGGAATTATTTAATAAATCAAGACAAGAGATGCAACGAATGCTTAGTAAAAGTGGTTTTTGATTAAATCCTTGAAAATATAATCACTTTGCAGAACCAGCTGATTAAAAAACTTCTAGCTGAAAATAGGTTCCAGTTTTCTAGAGGTAGTGTTTGTTTTTTACAGACTTTGTATGAAAACCTGTGAATGGACCCGAAAAGTTACTGTTGGGCATCCAAAATGATAATGAGGACTATCAATTACTTTCGTGATTTGAGTAGTAAGTTAAGATCCGAATGACATTTTTGTTATTCAACTATGACATAACTTCGATTTATTGCTATTACTCCGAAATCATACCATTAAACTTGAAGTGGAAGCGAAAGAAGTCATGAAATTGGTATCCTAATAAAATGAAAGTGTAACTTTGAACTGGTAAAGGTTTTGATTATTTCTTATGCAACTTTAGAGGAATATTTTTATTATTATTTTTTTTTCTAGTTTTTGATTCTAAAAATTGTAAACCATCATTCCTTAACAAATTTCTGAAATCATCTGTCATGGTGTGCAATTTTTTCACGAAAATTCACCAATTGATAAGTCGAAAGTTACAATGAGCAGATTGGAAACAAAACAAAAAACTGCTTTCAAAACATTTCTAAACCACGTTATTCTGCAGTACTTGTCATTAAAATTATTTCTAATTTCAGGATCTAAGGAAATATCTTGAAGCCGAGCGATTTTAATTCAATAAAGAAGTCCTTATCATCACGGCTGGATACTTGACCGTATTTTTTCCTAACTAAATTTACCTCTTTGTTGTATGTTTAAAGAAAACTTCCTTATTTGTTTAATCCCTTTGACATTTTTTGATTTGAAATCAAAGCAATCTGGTTGTTATTTCACTTTTTTTTTCTTTTTTTAAAAAAAATTTAAAACCTTGTTTTTTTGATTCATTCACAAAAAAACATCCAAAAAAACGAAAAAAACGATTCGAGGCCATATAGAAATTCAAAATTATTGCAAGTGAAAGGATCAACTGTTGAAAATGATGTTCGGAAAAATGCTTCAAAAGTAAGTAAAAAATGAAATTTTGATTAGAATTTTTAATTAACAACAAAGTTATTGAAAACAAATTAAATTCCTGGGGAATTTAGGCAGATTTTTGTTAAAATTTCTAACTGTTTAATCCTCCCTTAGAGTCCAATAGTGTAAAAACTAAACACAAAAAAAACAGAATAGCTAAAGAAAACTGTCAAAATTTCACGGGGAAAGAAAAATGTGCGCATTCGCTCTTATCATATGTGAAAATTCTAGGAAGGAGCTTGTAAAAGCTTTGTTTTCCCATTACTTAAGCTCGTTTAAATATTTTCCACCGGTCGGGAAAATCTCTACAAAATTTTAGTTATGTGTCGCCCTTAATAGCGTGTTAGTTGGGGCATTTACGGCCACTATTTTTCGTATTTCTTTTTTATTTTGGTTGACCTTTTAGTACATAAATCCGGCTAGAATTTTCAGTATTAAAGTGAAGTTTTTCAAGTGCTAATCAAAGGATTTGGGAAGGACTTGTTTTTGTTTTTAATTTAACGCAAAGAACTCATTGAATTCGAGAAGTATTTTCTTATATTTTTTTGGCATGGCATCAAGTTAATTACGTAGTTGACGTTTGTTAGTGTTTTAAGGTCTTTTACGGTGCTCGGGGGGAGAAAAAAATTGATAACTTGAAGGGTTAAAGCATAGACCGGGGATTATTCGAAAAACATGCAAGCCTAAGACAGTTTTACATGCATTCTTTGACAAAAAACCGGGTAAGTTTTTAACTTAAATTTTTTCTGTCAATACAGAAAATTACAACATTGGTTGCTTAAACAAAAAATCATAATTCGCAATGTTATAAAATTTTTAAAAATTCATTAAATCGAAGTTCTTCATCAAATCCATTTCACCTTGGCTTGAAATTTGATTGACTGAAACTCTAATTTAATAATTAAATTCTTTAAATCAATTTTGAAACTATCCTTCCAACTTTATTTTAATTTTTCAGTTTTTTCACCAATGTCTATAAAATTTTTAAATTAAGCTAATGAAAAGTTGTTCAATTTCATTTGAAAGTTTGTTTTAGTTCAATTCTAATATTTTAAGTAAACATTTCTTTCACACGTGGTATTCAAATTTTCGTAGTAACTTAACATTAAGGATTTTATTTGACTATCTCAGTATGATATCTGTGCTTGCAGACTGCAATAATAAGTAATTTGGTTGTTTACTTTAATTTTCATACACAAAAATCAAGACTTATAACATTATCGAGTTTTATGTAGGGAGTGAACACAAAGCTATCTTTTCAGTAATTCTACATTTTTCATCTGAACAAAAATAATTATATTTTGAATCAACCATTTGCCTTTTTAATTTGCATTATTTAAAATCAAAGTTTGGCTTAAGTGATTTAATGTTATAACAGCCAGACACCTCAATAGCCGATAATAAAAGAATAAAAATCCCAAGAGAGACTCCTTTTATAACAAGACCAGCACAATTTTCCAACATTCACCTTTTAAACTGGTGAAAAATAAAAAAATTGATTTTTTGGCTGATATTATTTTGGTGTTATCATTGGTTTTAAAAATAACATGCAATTATAATTTTAATGATTTAATAAAGTTATCAAAACACAAAGTAGTAACTGGTCCATTTCAGTTGCATCTCTAAAACTTTGATGATTTGAATATTATCATTTGCTTAACTTTTCCGATAGTGCTTTTTTCGTTAAAATTGAAACAAATTTTAAATTATTTTTTAAATGGAAGGAAAGTAATGAAATAAAAAAATTATCAGTTTAGAAGACAAGTAATTTTTTTTTATTTTTCAAAATTACTTCCTTGAATCTTAAAAAATTAAATTTGAATTTTTTTAATTAAAATATTCATCAACATCAATCTAAATTTTATTTTTCATTTTGAAAATTATGTTACCTATGGCATCAAAATTTAATCGAAAAATCGAAAAATCGAATCTTCCTGCTCTACAGTGCAGTTAGATTTGAACTCTTGAACAATGTAGTTCTTTATTATCACGACAAAGAATCCACCCTTTTTGGGGAAAACTATAATCAGAGACAAGAAGTGAGTAGTTTATGATAATGTTAATCGAAAAAAACAATGGTCTTCGAAGAATCCAAATATCTATTCCTACTCCGAAATCAGAATTAATTTTACTCAAGGCTCTTTTGTGTATATTGGTGTGGGATATTTACTTTGAATTATTAAATCGGGGCGAAACATCTATTATCAACAATTGGAGAAACTCTTCCTGATGTTGAATTTAGTTGATCAAAGAGAAGTAACAATGCACCAAGACAACGCACGCACTCATATAGCAAAATTGATTCGCGAAAAGTCTAAGGTGTGAACTTGGAAGTTATACTTCACTTGTTGTGTAAATCAGAATTTGCTTCATTGAATTATCATCTTTTTAGGAGTACTCCTTGAGAAACAAAAGATTTCGAAATGTGAAAGAAGTTGAAAATCACCTTATCAACTTATCCCAAAGTTTTTATAAGAGAACTATTAAAAATTCACAAAATAGATGGAAAGAGTTGTTAAACATAAATAGAAATAATATTTTGTGATTTTGAGTAATATTTTTTTTATTTATTTTTTTTAATCAAGTTGAATGTTACACAACAAAATAATGTTAGAATTCTTTCCCTCTGCCTCCTCCTCTTCTCCCTTGCTAATACAAAACGTATGTAGACTTTTAAGCTTTTCTGTAAAAAGTTCTAATCAAAAGATCAGAGAACAAAACAACAATGAAACTTATGAAAAGAAAAAAGAATTTACTTATATTTATAAAAAAATACTCTCGCCAATCAGCCAAAATTTATCGATTATTGAATTTAATTTGAAAAAAAACAAACATACTTGTAAGATAGTCCAACAAAAATTATTTCTTTAATATCATAAATTGTGCATAAAAATATATGCCATTTTTTTTATAAGTTGAGCCTTTAAGTTTGAATTGTATGACTAAATTAATTTGAAAACATTACAAAAATAAATTCTATTTTTGATATTTTTTAAGTGGAAAATAATACACTTATGTTCTATTTTAAATAAGATCCTTGACATAAAATAAATATCGTTTCAATTAAAATTAGGAAATATTCTTAAAAATGATATGATTAGGCTCACAGGTTCTTCAAATTGAATTTACCCTTTTTCAAATTAAATTTGACATTTTGCAAATCAAATTATTCCTTTTTCAAATAAAATTCATTCTTTTGTAAATTTAATTCATCCTTTTGTAAATTTAATTCACCATTTTGTTAATTTAATTCACTCTCTTAATTCACCATTTTGTTAATTTAATTCACTCTTTTGCAAATAAAATCATTCAGATTGTCTTCTTTCAATTCCTGATGAAACCTCTTAAGAAAGTCGTAGAAAATATTTGAGTTTACTGTAGCTTACTGAGTTACTTCATGTCATACTATTTTTCGTATAATAATTGCTGCAATTAAGAACACATTTCGTCCTCCAGTCGTTGGTACGGTCAAACGATCATGCTTTTATCCACAGAAAATGATAATTGGACTCCGACTCATCAATCAATATAATTTTTTGTCGCTCTTTCAGGGAATTGTGAGAAAATTGTATTGCTTAAACTTTTCACTTCTCAATTGTTCTTTGAGAATTGTGACGATCAATTTTCTATTGACGCACATTTTAATGTAATCGGCAACCGCTTCAATCCATTCCTAATGGAATTAGTACTTAATTGTGTATATTTAGATTTTAAAATTTTTGACTTATCTTTTTTAAAATTATGGAAGGATTTTCTTCAATTATTTGCTCAATTTTTTTTTAATAGCATTGAAGTTAATTTCACAGGCCGATTTTTATTACATTGCTTGATAATGAACTTTGGCGTATTTTTATTAATTCCAGAGATTTTTTTGCTATTCATTTATAAGTTTACTATCATTGTAGCAGTTTCTTACGACTTTTTTTTTACCAAAACTTATGCGGTTGTATGTATGGAAATGATTTCGTGGAACAACAGAACGGCTTGATCTTTTGCTCAACAAATGTGGGAAAGCGTTCTAACATATACATCCTATTGCATAAATATGGATAATTATAATTCATCAAATTTCATTAAATCCTTTGCTGAAATAATCTAAAATAATTTGTATTAATATTATTATAATATTATATTTATTAATACGTGACTGTGGATTCCTTGCTTTACTAACATTATATGATGTTTTTTTTTCTATATTATAATATATAATATATAAATTTAATGTGATTTGAAAAAGTGTGAATTTTACTTGCAAATGTGTGAATTTCATTTACAAAATGAATGAATTTGATTTGGAAAAGGGTTCAATTGATTTTCAAAAGGCTGAATTTAATTTGGGAATCCTGTGATCAGCTTAATAAATAAATAGTTTATACGAAAAAAACTGTGCAGTACTAAAAATCTTAGCCTAACTATAGAGATATAGCCCAAGATCTATTGATTTTGATAAATTGAATATAGTCTAATCTCTTATATTACTAACATCTTTAAGAGCTCTACTATGCGTTTACGTAAACAGAATTTTTTCAGATTTATAAATGTGGCGATTATCGCAATTAATTCAATCCTTTTGAAGAATTGTGAAGGAATAGAATTAGTATGAATGGAATTTAATGGAACATTTTTTTCTTATATTAAGAGTACTCACTTCATCTATGTTGAAGTTTATTTAAGGAGTGAAAGGACATCTGGTAGTAAGGAAAACTCTGTCGAAATTTCTACATTGTGTATATTTTACTATAAGTTAACTTTCTATTTTGATTTTAAATTATTGCAGGTTTTTTTTTTAACCGAACCAATTTTTGTTTTTATTATGATTACTTTTAAATTTCAGAGCTCGTGAAGGTCCTGTAAACGAATCTATAAATTATAAGGCTAAACAAAATCATATTACCTTCATCCTAAATGTTGATATTCGAGTAATTTTACAGAATGTGAAATTAGTTTTTATTCAGCAATTTTCATAAATTTATTTCCTGTTTTTCCTTGAATCCTTTTTTTTTTAATCGAAAATCTACACAACAAAATAACACAGTTGTTATAATAACGATATGAGATTTTCCAATGTCAGCCATAAAATATTGTTTTATTCTGTCAAATAAATAATTAAATTTTTTGGATTAATTGAATTACTTCAATACTTAATTCAAATATGTGATTGACCACAGTTTACTGAAAGACTAATTATTTATTTTTTCGGAAAATTTCCCTTTTTCTACAACTAGTCAAAAAACATTTCTATGATGACAATCATATAGCCGTTTAATGAATTGACTAAAATAGCCAAAATATTTACTAATATTTTTAGAAAATAATTTTATTAACTATCTTTTGATTATTTGTACAAACATTTAAAATGTTTGGATAAAAGTGAATTATGTCTAAATTTATAGTAAGGTTATTTATGTATGGATCAGAAATTGGTTAAAATCGACATTTCTATTTTAAGCTTCTAGAACTGCAAAAATGTTATTTAAGAAATTACCTAGAGGTTAATGTTACAAGCAGGTCAAACTGGTCACAGTATTGATCACAGTGATGGCGAAATATAATCCTTTTAACTTGTTATTTTCTGGTTATTTTTAAAAGCATGTGATTACAACTTTAATAACTATTTTTGTTTAATTTATTATGGGAATTTTAATTTGTTTATTTCTTTATTAATTTTTTTATTGATCTTTATCGATTTTTTGTTAATTAAAAAAAAAAACTGGTATTCAATAATTTTTTTTAAAACTTGTTTACTTAGAAAACATTATTCTAGAATTCATTGGGAACAGAGAGAAGGATAGATAAAATTATATCAATTCAGTTAGTTTCAAATTCCGATTCTTATCCACAGAATTACGACTGAAATAGAAAAATTGTATAATGAAGACTTACAGATATTTTGCTCTTAACTTAAAATCCAGTGGATATTATTGATTTTTCTCTTAAAAATCTTCTTCCGATTAAAAGGGATAGCTCATTTTTGGTAAGACTCGTAACAAACAAGTATACTAGAAGCCTTTAAATTATTCTCCTAAATCGTTACTGGCATAGATCTGCTCTTGAACCTTTATACAAATTTCCTTTAATATAAAATTTTTTGTAAGATAGTTTGAACAGTAAATCTCTATGAACTCTTGTCACCTAAAGGACTCGAACAGATTATTAATCTCAGCTAACTAGAGAAAGAGTAATTGGATTTGGTGTTCCCCACATAACAATAAATAGACATTATATATAGACACATTGTTAACATTTTTGAAGACAACTGATATTTCTTTTGATGTAAAAATATTGGGCCCTCAAAACCAATTCCACAAATCTTACCAAAGATTAATTAAGAAGACGATGACATTGATCAGTTTGTAGAAATTCATATAAGTTGAAACTAAAGGGCTTTTCAATAGCAACGATGTATTTTTTTTGTTAATATCTCCTAATAGAATATCGTTTATGGCAATGTCGAAGTGGCTTTTGAGACGTCAGTCACTAATAACAGATTATCAGAAAATTCTACTATTTATTTTTATCCTGCTTTTAATTTAAGAAAGACTTTTTTTTAGTGGTTCTTAAAACTCATTTCAACTCGAAATCGAAATAAGTGTAGTTTTAATTTTAATTTCAATCGTCCTACTATTTATTAAGACTCATTTCGTACTATTCACAATTTGAAGAAATTATAAATCTTTAGTAGTTAGTAGCAAAGGATTGTCAATAGGGTTGATGCATTTTTGTTTCCCAATATCTACTAATAGGATATCGTTTATCCCAATATCAAAGTGGCTTTTGAAATATCAGCCTTTGCCATTTCATTATAGATCAAAACACGCTTCAACAACGATTGCAAATAATTCGAATTTATTATCAAAATTCTGACTCGGTGGCAGCTTATTTACGTGTACTGGTTCCAATATTCAGGTTGCCGTAATCGTTTAATCAGACGCACCATTGAACGTTTAGAGTAAAAATTCAAGTTAATGTACACACGTAATGCTTTCCTTCCATTAAGAGGGAGAAACGCTGGGAGTTCGGAAAACGTTACAGCTGTACAGCGCCCAGTTGAGGGCAATTCAAATCAATCGATCTCTAGGCGCTCCCTAGAGAAGTGAACATCACTCAAACACCATTGTGGCGTATTTTGAAAGAGGATTTGGGTTAGCACCCATATATAATCTTGCTAACGCAGGAACTAAACAAAAAGACCATTTATAGCATTGAAACCAATTGAAAAAAATTCGAATTTTCATCGCAAAATCATCTCAAGGGATGAAGCTCATTTCTGGATAAATAACTTCGTTAACAAGCGAAATTATCATATTTGATACATCGCATGGCTTGAAGTGTTCCATTATGTCCCATTGTATTCACAAAAATTAACTATGGCTTTCATCCCGGAGGCATCATTGCTCCATATTTTTTATTAAGCGATACTGGTAACAAGGGCTACAATCAACGGCGAATAGTTTTGCACCATGTTAGGCATATTATTTTTGAGATGAAATCGAAGGCATGGACTTGCATGACATCCAGTTTCAACAAATGGAGCGACTTGCCGCACAGCCCATTAAGCAATCGATTTATTGAAATCGAAGTTCGGTAAACGAGTTGTCTCGAGAAATGGCCTAATCAATTGTTGATTTTTGTTATTAATGCCTTTTAACTTTTTTCTTTGGAGTTATGTTAAATCACTGGATGATTTAAGGGCCAGTATCGAACGAGACATTGCCGAAATATCTCTTGAATTATGCAAAAAATCATGGAAAATTGGTTTCATGAAAACACTTTTGAAGTGAATATTTGAATGATTTTCTATTTTATAATTAATGGCAAGGGCTGTATTTTAATTCTAAATAAAAATGTTATCAAATCATAAATGCGTTTATGTTTCATTTGAAAAACACAATGCGTCGCTCTTAATGAAAATCCCTTTACAATAGAAAAAAAGTTGGGTAAAATTTTAAAAATTTTAAATTTTAATTTTAAAAACTGCTGGATTCAGACAACGAACACAGTACTTGTTCTTCTTTGCAGTTGCTCGCGGAGTCTATAATTTTTCGAAATTAACTTTTCTTCATCCAGTTTTTTTTTTTTAAATATATCTCTACTTTTATAATAGCATGTCTAATTTAATAAACCACATATTGATGGTGTGTAGAAGTTCTTTATGGCCGATAAATAATTACGTTTAAACAATTTTGGTTGAAAAGAGTTTCGAATTCGAATAAAATTTACCCTAACTGAACTGTTCAAAGTTTGAATCCCATAAAAATATTGCGTCTCCATCGATTGCCTATTTTGCTTTTATACGATATTTTTACTCTGCTCATCTGCTCATCGCCATTATTCATTACTTTATCACGTCGAAAATAACAGCTACAAGGAGAAACAAACCTTTAGTTCTGGCTCAAGTAATACCTTGTCAGCCTACTTACATTTCTTTGCTTTTCTGCTTTATCATATAATTTTACAATCCATATTTGAATTCAAGTTTTAAGTGTGCTCTGAAAAACAAATTATGCTCTTAATTGGATCAAACTTTCATTCATTTTTTCGTCTACCCTCCAAATCCTGAAGCTTTCGAAAAAATTTGCTTCTCCAGGCAAGTTGAAACAAAAATTTTAAACGTAAGTGGCGGGCCTTTGGTAAAGTTTAACAATGTATTTCAACGTTTCTTTAATATTAGTTTTTCCTAATATGATTTTATTATTATTAATCCTTTTTGCGATCAAGCGTTAAATCTGAACCGATATAATCTTTACAGCAAGCCGAACGTCAAGTGTAGCTTGTCAAGTGTAGCTTTAAACTTAACCAGAATACTGAGAATGAGAACAATTAATTTGGACCGAAAAGGGTTAATAATTTGGGCAATCTTGTCTTTCCTAACACGCCTTAAACTATATGAAGTCTTCATTTTATTTACCCATGCAGCTTAAAACCTTGGGGTAAAAGGCTGTCATGCTTTAAGGAGTCATATTCGGTACACTTACTATTATAGGATCCTTAAAGTGCATCACGCATACACTACTATTTCATCAATTGAGGAACATAATTTATTGAGGTTATATCTCAGAGACAATCATGGCACACTTCTTGGAAGGGTTAATTAATCTTTTTGACTTTTTAAGCCTGAGTTTGTTCAACCAATGCAAGAACTATATGAGTAACAATCCAAATCAATTAGTGCTATTTCGATTTCAATTTTTTTTTCTAATATTTTTAAAGTGAAAAATAATAGAGTTAATCTCTTACATGAAATTAAAATTTTCCCAAAAATTATTCGAAACTATATTTATCTTGAGTTAATCGATTTGGTAAGTGAGTGGCTCATATGAAGACTTAATAAGATTAATTTTCTCAAATAAATAGAAATATGTTCTTTAGTAATAATCTGATTATTCAAAATCTTAACCAAAATTTACTACGCACCTTAGTACAATTCTTATAAATAAAAATGTATGCAAAAGATATCAAAAACAAAATAATTTACTTTGTTTCAATGTTTAAAAGTGGAATTAATTTAGAATTGAATGAATTATTAATCGTAACCTATCCTAAAATTTTCTCTAAATCCTTTCTTCGAAAAGTAACAACGCCAATAATAACCTTCAAAAACTATAAATTATTAGTTTAAAATAATTAAAGTGCTAGGCTGCTACTACATTAAAAATCATTCTATAAAATTGAATATACACTTTATATCCTTAATCCTATAATTTATAACCAGAATTGATTCCTTTCTAAATCTACGCAGTATTAATGTCGTGTACACAATCGGATTTAGATTGCCTTATCAAAAGTTCCATATCGCGGGCCTAGTTAATTTAAACAATTAACTAAAAGTTATATTACTAGAAAATATTGATTTAGCAGTTTCTAAAGTCAGTTTAACCTTCAAAAAATTAAATAAATATTAGTAAAATTTTCTTGAAAATTTAGAATAGCCTTGAAATCTTGCAATTGTAGGAAAGAAAAAAAATTATTTTGAATTATTTTAGGATTTTTAAAATTATTTTGTGAATATGGAATATTGGAATGATTGATTGATTGATTTTATAAGAAGGCATTTTAAAATTTTTATCGATCAAAGCTGAATCTTTCAACGTAAATTTACTAGATTCATTCTACCTAGGTTTTCTTAAAATAACCCATTGATGCTACTATTATCTTAAATTGTTCTTATAATGGTACTACTAAACTGAATATTATAATGGTACTACTAAAATACATCACTTGCTATCTTACAAGATTAATTCTCCTAAACTTTGAACTTTGAATGCGTTCAGATAATCTAATCACTGCGTTCCTAATATTATGATCCTGAAAGTTTTTTTTCCCACGTACGGGCAGAATAGCAAAAACGAACATATAAATCGTACGTGTATGGCGATTGATAATAACTACAAAGCATTTTAATAATAAAATACCTAAAATTATCTTTAAAAGACTTCTTAACTTCTTCAACATTTGCTTGCTTAGTAAATAGTTTTGCTTTTTAAATATTTTTTAAGGATTTCTTAAGAAATAGCCTTCGCATCCTTGCAAAAGTGATAGCTTACTTGTATCAACGTTCAACTAAAATGCAAATATTTGCCTATCGTCATATGCGACGATAACAAAAAATCATTAATCATACCAAACAGATCGAACTACTTTTAATTAGTGTGTGAATTTGAAAAATGTAGACTATTAGGAAATAAAATACTTGGACAACAACAAGAAAAACAATAAAATTGATTTTTAATTGGCAAGGATTAATTTTTATCCTTTTCGACAGTAAAGAGAGTTACTGCAATACTTGATTGTAAGTATTAGGAACACTTTAATCCTTAAAAAAGCTCGTAAGAACTGCATTAAGAAAAAAGAAAAACATGTTTAAAAAATGTATTTAGGTCAAATAACATGACTCAAATTCGTTCCTTCTGGTGCAATTACATCATCGTGTAAACTTGAATTATTCTGCTAAATTAAAAAATAACTTAAATATAAAAGGAAACGTCCATTTGAAAGTCCATAAAACAGACGAGTTTTAAAGCTTTTTATTTTCTTAATGTTATTAATTTCCTATTAGTGCCACTGAAATGTTAAAGTCTGCACTTTTTAACATAAAATTAAAGAAATCTTAAATAGCAAAATTGATAAAATATTTGATTTTCGCAATATTTTTTGTATTTACTTTCAAAAGGAATTGTTATTTTTTTTTACACGAGTAAGCACGCACCGCAATTACGCGAAAGCTTTTGAAAAATTTAATGTGATTGGTAAAATGAAATAAAACGTGGTTTTTGAAATGGATAAAAATAATCGATTTTCGTATAAAATCTAATAAATTATAGTATTTCATCATTAATTCAGTGATCTACAACAACCAAACAACATAAAATCGCAAGTAAAATTATCAATTAATAAATAAAACAAGCAAAAACTGATAAGTGAATATCAGCACATGATGTTATTGCATAAGTGCTGCACAAGTTAACAACACCCAGCCCAGCAACACTGTACATTTTGGCATTAGTAGTTGAAGACTTAAGGAGAAGAATGTATTTTTTTTTCATTCATATTCTGCATTCTGTTTTTAAATAGTCAAATATTCAAATAAATTTTTAGCTAAATGGAGTTTGCTCGGGTCGTGGAAATTGTAACTATTGAAAGATTGTTTAGAAATTGAAAACTTACTTAAACCAATATTTCGTAAATTTAGGTCAGAGATTTTTGTATGGAATTGTTGCTGTTGATTAAACGTCAGGTAGTAACATTGACTCAAAGTTAAAATTACAATCGAAAAGGCGGAAAGGGTTAGCTTTTCCAGAATCAATTTTTTTTTCCATAATTTTAATCAAATCTTCATATTTCCTACTATGGCACTAGCAGTAGTATAGTATTTTCTTCGGTTATATATAATATCCAAGACGTTTCTTTCTTCTCCAAAAAGATTTTTTTAAGTAATCAAGTATTAACCAGCCTGCCCTCATATATGGGATAATACGCATTACTTCTGCAATTGTAAGCCTAAGTTCCCCGTATCCCAATTACCACAATAGGAGTACTATTATTCTTTTGAGTGATTAGACAAATTTAAATGTTTTTTCTACACATTTCTATAACCACAGATTACAATTTTATATTGAAATTACATATGTAGGTTGATATTCTCCTTCCAGAAAATCTGAAGATCGATTAAGATCGCATTATTACTCTTTTTTTCTGATCATGTTCAGATGATGTTTTTTTTATTATTTCGTCATTTTTATTGAAGTTAACACTCCTTCTGAAATTCTCGAATACTTATAGAATTATGGCAACAAGCAACGAGTATATAAATTCAAATCTTCATCTAGCCTTTGGTTTATTGCAGCGATATCTTCATTTTCATAATGTGTTAATTCATTTATTTAAGTAAATGTTTTGAAAATTTTATCACTAAATTCTATAAATAAATGAAAAACAGTTGATTTAAATGTCACATTTATCTTCAATAATTTTAATTTAATTTTAATTTTTACCCTAAATTAAACTTGCAAATTCAATTTTTTATCTCAGCTTAATGTCTTATTTGACTTCCACAGATTTCGAGCTATCTGTATACTGGGCATAGGCTATCTGTAAATTAATTATTTCTATCTCGTATTTTATGCTGCTAAGTCCTTCATTTCCCAAATGTTGTTGTAGAGTCTACCTTTACTGTCCTATGCAAATGGGGAGTTTGGAGTTTCCTGACATCACCTTGACTCACACACCCATAAAACGGGTAGTTAGGCTACTCGAACTCATTAGTAACTAGCAAAGAGCGCCGCTACACGTACTTTTAAGGTAGAGGTTCGCCTTGCTAGCCAGTGTAAGTGGATGTTTTTCTTTTGGCATCCACCGATAAGAAAAGTATCTGATCCCTCGATCAGTTGGTAGAAGGAGTTAATGAAGCCCTGCTTGCA
>JXPE01041383.1:2283-13042 GCA_001015215.1 Holcocephala fusca
AATGGCAAACTTAAACTAAACATATGATGCCTTAGATGACAGTTCTGTTTGACATATGTCACTGAAACAAGGCTGCCAAATCCGGACCAAGAAATGGATAACCTTATATAAGGGGCAATCAGAACTCTATTAAATAATTTGAGTGGCAAAATGTTCTAAGGCTAGCATCTAAATCATCCAATATTGAATTCAAAATAAAAAATCCAGTCGAAACCAAATCGATACAATTTTATCACAACGATAATCTTTCGTCTGAGATCAACAAATCAAGGCAATGCATATAATTAGAAATCTTATCGATATCTTTTATATTCCTCCATTCCTCAGAAATTATAAAAATAAAATTTCCTCAACTCAAACCTCTTTGTCCAATTCAAAATTCATAAACTAACTTGAGAGGAATCTTCCTATTTTTTTTGCAATTAAGTTACTCACCTTCATGTTTTAGTCCCTGTTTGTTCCATTCTCAAAGATAAAAAACTTAATCATGTTAATTTTTAAGATTTTACCTAGTTTTTTCTTTACCAATTTTTAGTTTTTGAAGCTTACTTAGTTTTTTTACATCTGTTTCTTCTAAACTCAAATCTGCTCCGTTCAATTCATTGCATCAATCTTTTCTAGTTCGAAAAACATCATAGGAGAACGTGGCTTAGCGACATTATCCTGTTTGCGTTTTTTCCTTTTACAATTAGCGAATAAATAAATATTACGGCATCAACACATTTACGTTTTACATAATGAAAAAAATTATTAACGATTTAGCTTAGATATCGAAAATATTTTATTCGATTTAGTTTTAAATTTTTTTATTACAACTTTCATATCAGGTCTATGATAACACTCACCAAGTCTGATGACGGCAAAACTATTTAGGTGTATTTCAGCAGTACCGATAAAACTGATGTAAGCTGGCTTGATAGTCCAGTGATGCAATTGTTGAATTTCCATCTAAAAGTCCGTATGTGTGAATCCCAGAAAAAAAAAGTGCTTTTAAAATTTCTAGTAGCTACCCAATACGATTATGATCTACGAAAAGGTCTTATCATGCATACAAACTTAAAAGATGGCTACACAAACTTCTTTCATAGCTTAAGTTCCATAAGAACAAATTTGGGCTTTTTTGAAAAGTGATAAAAACTTAAAAACCATAACTGAATTCAAGTTGAACTCTTATTTCCGTAGTGAAAACAATCAGATAGCAATTACTCGCATTTACATGAGATCCTATTCATTGCTATAGCACGAGTACTCATAAAGTTGCACTATTTCCCCGATGGTTGCATTTCATATTGAGTAGAACCAAACTGTCGTATACAAAAGTAGAAAAATGCAAATGCTTTTGCTCTGTAAAATGCACATTTTTCTTAAAAATATTGGTTAAGAAATGGAAAAATACGAACATCTCTGCATTCAAAATTTGTAAAGAAATGTTGTCTAGTTACCATTTTGCCGTATATAATATTTGCAAGCAGCACAAAAAAGTGAACCAAAATCCTTTGGAATTTAAAAGGTATAACACGATAATTCAAAATTTAGGCATGTGTTAAAATCCTACTCCGAGATAAGTCTTAATTACTTTTCTGTACTTGCATTAGAATTTCTAAGTTCAGTAAACTTTTCCAGTATTAAATTAATTCAAAACACAAAAAATTCTTCCATAAAAAACTTCCTGTAGTGTTCTCATAGCTCATATCGCTCTTTTGCTGCTATAGCATGAACTTAAGTTATTAACATTAACAAAAAATCGATAATCGTTGGACATATTTTAAGTTCATTTTAATTCCAGATATCTTTAAAAGATTCGATGTCTGCTTAATATCCAATTTTTAAATCTTCAGCATTATTCTTGTTATTTCTAGAAGGAATTTTTTATCATGTCTTTTAAGCCTGTAGCATATTGAACTTCATTGAATCAAACTAAATGCATCCAAAAGGATTCGTTAGTCAAGCGGTTTTTAGAAATAGCACTAAACAGTGCGCCCTCATTTCATTTGCTTAAAAAATTTATCAACGGCAAGAAATCGTTTATTATACAATTTTTTCAGCCTACATCAACGATTTTAATGCGGGTGAATATTTTTCTTACTCCTGCTGTTTTTATTCCATTTTTGTATGTCGTTTAGTACACAAAATTAAACCGAACTCAGACACAAATACTCGTAAATTTCAGTAAAGTACGCGTGTGATTTCATTTGGTGGGAAACAACTCAACCCGAAAATGGCAACAACAGGAACAGATGTCAGGATATAAAGCAAAATACTGAAAAAAGAGAAAAAGTTAGTAAAAACCAGATATTAATATCCAAAATAAAACCAAGGCAAATAAGAATGATAAAAAAGGTTATATAAGCGGTAAAATAGTGTTATAAAAGTCCTTGTAAATAAACAGAGTATTTTTGGAGTCTTATTTAAGTGCTGATGGATTCCCATAGTATAGCATTTCTACTATGGCTCCTATTTTCGCAAGCCAAGTAATTTTCAGTACATTATTTTCAGCGTTATAAAAAATTCATCAGATGTATGGGGGTGATTTTGGAACATTTTAAAAACAAACTCCCATTATTTTGCAATTTATGGTAAATTTAGTTTTCAATAGGTGTACAAGGATATCAATACTGTCCGAAAGGCTATTAATTTACACTCATCCACATTTCTGTTTCTCTATAATGTGGTTATACAATTTAAATCGATTTTATGAGAATCACCATTATAATCCTATCCCATTGTGTTCACCAATTTCTGTGCACGCCAATTTTTTTGACAAAAAAGATTAAGCTTTAAAGCTCATTCATCTCATGGACATTTATTTCAAAAGGACTAAATTATTTTACTGTTTTGTTACATCTACGTTTTGAAAAGGGGTTAAAGGTAGCTCATTTTTCCTTTAATTTAATTTAATGCAAAGTTTAAAAAAGTATGCATTCAAAAAATCACTTAATTTTGATAACTTAAGTATAGAACCTGTTGATATGACAGCTTAAGAACATTCTATTATAAAAGATAATATAAGAAAAATCACTTTTTAAATGATAACATGAATTGAACAAGAAATCACAGTATAATCCGATACTAATCATTAATGAAAATTTAACTACTATAGAATTTCTAGCTTAATAATTGACGAATCAAAAATTAGAACACCTTACAGTCCATGCTGTACTCGTAGTCTTAATCATAAATACGAAGCCTAGATTAGAGTACGTTCGAAAGATGAAATCGATTATCAGTTTTGATTAATTTGATAAATAATCGTTTTTGGATTGCAATACACACAATTCTTCAGCCATAAACGGATTTTAATATTTTCTTTTTCCTGGAAAAGAGATTGGACCTAAATGCTATTTAGCCGGAAATAAAAATTGCACACTCTTTTTGCTTTCATCTACGTGCATTATTTTCAATCATAATCTATCATCTATACTAGTGCAAAAAAAATTATTAAATAACTTTAATTATCTCCAGCTACATAACTATCATACTATAAAAATAAGTGATTTGAAAGTCTGAATGTTAGTTAATCCTCGAGAGGTTTTGATAAGTAGAATTTTCTTAATTGGTTTTTAGTGCAAGATATTTTATCCTCTAAATGAATTTCAATTAATAAAATTATCCTGAAAAGCAAAAATCTCATTATCTGATGGTCTAAGGTGCTTTAAATAGACTTTCGTGAGGTTAGAATCTTTGGAAGGCAAACAGTTGATATTGAGCCATTAATCTCCAATTATTATTGTTCTTGCTATTCACATATGCGAGGATAGAGCAAATCTTATCACTTATTTTACTGTTTAGGTTCTGTTTGTATAAAAATATTCTTCACTACCTTTCAATTATCCTCTTAGGCTTTGTGTTGTAATATACTGCACTGGCTTACTTTCAAAACTTAAAAGTTAATATTAGCTCTTGTAATGTAAATAGTCGTACCCAATATTACTTTTTCCATTCACTAGCCACGTTATTTAGCTACTTCATACCCTTTTCAGCCAATTTTTCAACTTCAGAATAAGATAAGCCATTAACATTTTCTGATGATATTGTCAAGAAATATATTTTGTTTTTCATTATTGACAAGTTCTCATAAATCTGTTCTGAATTTTATATAAAAACATTTCAATGTAGTACTCGTATTGAAGAGGTTGTACATTAGGTTTTTCCTTACATATGTCGATGGTCTACTTTATTTACAGATACACAAAATGTTGCTGACTAATTTTTTTCCAAAAGAGAAAAACAAAACAAAGTCGTTACTGCAGAGCATTTAGCAGTCTCAGCAATGATAGTACTTTCTACAATACCTGGTACAATAGCTGATGACATCAGTAAATATTTACCGGGAAAAAGAACATGACCAGCAATGTGGACTCAGTTATTACAGTAAACATCCAACCGTGTCACAAAAACAAGACGACTGAGGATGAGATACTTATTCAAATGTTCCTGCCAGAAACAATCTTTTGGTCTGGAGTTTAGATATGATAGTTCCGATTAATGCCAGTTACAAGGCTAACTCAGTTCGTTAAGATGCAATTTAGCAGCTAACGTTCAAAATTAAAGCGACATTCTTTGTTCGCTACACACGCCTGAAGGTAAATGTTGATGGAGAACAAGGACCTTCAAATCGAATTTCAAAAGACACGTGGAGCTAATGTCCAATCCTCCTGCCGGGTCACGTACGAACAGGCTCTTTAAGTGCTTCTTGTTCTTGTTCATATTATTTTAAATTTCTCCTTTTTTATTTGCTGTGTGTGCACGGAATTAATTTTCACCTCTGGCACTATGGCTGTGGCCTTAGCCAACAAGATATGAAGCAGAATAATGGGCAACCTGACCAGATTATTTCAGTTCTCACCCCTTACAAATTTGCTTTGGTTCCAGGAGGCTCATGGTAGTAATTCTTTCAAGAATCGGACATAAATCAAATTTGCAACATGTGGTCTGGTCACACAAGCATAATATTTGCATTTTAGAATAAAATTTTTGTAAAAATGTTGCTTTATTCACGGAAAATGGCCAAGAAAATAAAATAGGCTGACGTATATTTGGATTGGGAGAACAATGGAAAGACAAAGTTGAATTTCGCTGCATAATGAACAAATTTGTACCTTTTATGAATTTTCACAATAATTCAATGTACTCTACAGTTTGGAATGAAATGTGCTTTCATTATTTCATTGCAAGACAAAATAAAACCCACATGTGGTGGAGACATTTCAAGCGAGGCGAGTTTCGGACGGTCTTCTTTAAAGAGAGTCGAGAATATTTAAAACTGAGTTCGTAGTTTCTTTTCTGAAATTTCATTTTTGCAATAGATAATCCGAAGAAGCCATGTACGCTTTCTTTTCGATTATACTTTGATTTCCCCTAAGGCATTTAAATCTGAGTCCAATTCGACAAATGCGCTGTCTGAAGATCACATGTCAAGAAATTAAAAGTTTCATATACTTTCCTATGCCTGAGAAAATTCAGTATTTGCAGATATTAGTAACTTTTTTTTTAGCCCTCGTGAGGAGTAAAGTTCTGATGCAGTACTGTCTATTTTTTATCTTGTGCTACTTCCTACACTACTAGTATGAATTATTTATAAAATTGGGTTTTTCATTCTTCCAACTGAAAAATATTCATCGATAATTTGTAATTCATTTCAATTATATTTTTTTGAACATTTTTCTTTTTATTTTTGAGTAGTGTTTTTACTTGAATTGAAATTTAATATTCTCTCGTAAGAACTACTTCCATCTGACACTATTTTAGTAGAAAAAGAATGTAAAAAATAGTTGATATTCAGACCGTAGAAACGTTTATCAGCGTTTTTGGGGAAACCAAACATAATTTCAACTAAAATTAATTGATTTCAAACCAAATTTCTAATTCTTATTCATTTGCCATGAGGTAATCTTTAAATTTTTACACGCTATTTTCCCATAAATAGCACATAATAAAATTATATACAAGAAAAATTAGGTAATACTCGTACTTCAATGATTTGAATACCACATGGCGGTTCTTTATAAGTTTTTTAAATTCCATTTACTGCTCTTGTAGTAGGACATGCATCCCATTGAAATAAAAGTGCAATCATAAATTTTTGGTATTTTCTATTCATTTGATTCTCATAATAAACTTTAAGCAGGGGTCTTGATCTTCACAAACAAAAGGATGCTCGAAAGGAATTCAATTGTGCCACATTACAACTAAGATACCAACATTATGCTGCATGTATTTGCACGCTTCCGAAAATTTTGCCATATATGCTTAAGGTGGAGCAATTCAATTCTTTTGTGGATGCCATCGTACATAAACATGTGTTTGTTTTAAACAATGCCCGGCGGTAACCAATTCTAGCATGAACCTCCTTGAATGTAAGCAGACACATATTACTAGCCGCAGGGATCTGAGAAACCTGCATATAAGACAAATCTCATACAGGATTATTTCTGGAGTCTTCTCTTCACTTGCAGTTTTTGGGTTCTTCGAGATGAAAAATCTCAGTCATTGTTCTTGATAATAGATCAACATCAAATAAAGGCTTCTATGGTAAATAGAATTAACAAAATTCTCAACTTTCATGTTCCTGGCAGTGATATAAATGCCATCGTATATTCCATTCCAGACAAGTAAATTAATTTATGTAAGCCAGAGAAATATTTTTATTTTCTTACTTCAAGAATAAAAATATCCTCCGGCATTCACCTTATTTTTTGACACAAAACAATGTGCAAAAAATGTTGTATAAAAGTTCAACGAAGTTCATGTCTCATGCACTTCTCTTGGTAATCTTGACATAAAAAAATCGCAATTTTGCAAAATTTGCACGATACTCATATTAGCTCATAAAAGATAAAGCCATGATATAAAA
Organism: Holcocephala fusca; assembly: GCA_001015215.1. Classification (NCBI taxonomy): domain Eukaryota; kingdom Metazoa; phylum Arthropoda; class Insecta; order Diptera; family Asilidae; genus Holcocephala; species Holcocephala fusca. Next base: position 9,137 of record JXPE01041383.1, read on the forward strand.
TTCAATAGAAATTGTTCCGAAAAATAATCATAGTAAAATTAAAATATAATAAAAAATCAAAAATAATTTTCACACTTTCAAGATGCTATAGACTGTAACATCTAATGAGTCTGGAAAAGATTAATTTTATTAAATGTTTAAACTTTGGAAAAATACAGTTTCGCAGATTGATTATACGAAAACTTATTTCCAGATTCAAATAAAAGGTTTTATGAACCTGCTTACCTCTGAAAAACTATTGAAGGCTTTGGGCTGAAAATAATTTGCTCTTAATGCCCTTGAAAATCTAAAATTCCAGTACATGAAGATCCCCTGGGAAATTAATTTTTTAATAAAAAAAAACGTAAGTATGCACCAGAGAGAGGGTCACAATTAGGTAAGAGGGAAAAAATACACCTGTACTATCTTACTTAGGCCTTCCAAGCCTAAGTTGCAATAAAAAGTAGCTTTCAAGATCGAAAGGCCTGAATAAGTCTTATAACAAATAAAAATTAAACTTGTAATTCCTTCTTGAGATTTTATTTATCTTCTGCCGGTTCATCTTAATCTGATGAGAAAATTAATTATCGTCTATCACTTCTTTCTAATGCTCTTTAAGGGTTTTAGGGGGTAAAAGGGTTTGCTTATTTATTCATTTTAGCTTAATTTTGTTTTCGTCATTTTGCTTCATGCCCGCATTAAGAAATTTTTTGCAAATCTAATAAAAAGCTTTTTTTTAACCATGCAAAATATTTTACTTTATAGAAGCTGCAATAATTGTTGGTTTTGTCAATGTTTGATTGAAAACACTATTTGAAAAAGTAGCAAAGAATTTTTAGATTGATCAAGTCCTAATCGAGTGATAACATTAAGCGATTAAGATTTTCTAAACTTATTAAATTTGCGGTATCACTATTTCTTGGTCATGAAAACAAGGGGAAAAACTTCCATTTTCCTAAAGGACCAGCAGATTTTCCCTCAATTTATATATTAGTAGTTATATAACTGCACTTCTAATCGATTGAAATTTTCCGGGATACTTACAGATCAAAGCTTTAGAGAGAGTAATAGGTCCACCGTAGCCCATTATTTAAACTCTCTTGATTAAACCATTAACTTTTTCTTTCCCTAGAATTATCTACGCTAGTCATACTTTCTCTAAAAATATTCTTAATTCAATGGTGCTAGATTGATCGCTATATTAGCACTGCTTGAACGATATTTGCGTGCCATTTTTTTCGCATTTTCTGGATTGATACTCCTGGCTTTATTTTTACCGAATTTTTGAATTACCTTAAACTGTGAAGACAGGATAAATACAGATCGTTGTTCTCCAAAAATGCACTAATCTAAAAAATACTTTTAGGATATAAAAAAGCCAAAGATATTTGAAGCCAAAGAGTGAAACTTGTATTTTCCCATTTTGTTAACTTTGACAGCTTATTATTTGACAAAGACTCAATATTTTATCGCTCTGATATTTTTTAAAGAACATGTTGCCCGTAGAAGTAAATTATTCCAAACTCTAAAAAATATTATTAACTTTCTGTACAAATTAGTTTGTTTTGATAATGGTTTGGTCGAAAATTGATACTGTGATGAAGTATGAGTTCTTACGTGAAACCAAGCCATCGCAGATAGCACAAAATATAAATAATGTATTTGTATTTGAAAAATCACCAAAATATACTTCAAAGCACAGTATTCATCATAATTGACTGATGGTGAGTATTTGGTGGTTTAGCGCANCTGTAAAAATTAGTTTGTTTTGATAATGGTTTGGTCGAAAATTGATACTGTGATGAAGTATGAGTTCTTACGTGAAACCAAGCCATCGCAGATAGCACAAAATATAAATAATGTATTTGTATTTGAAAAATCACCAAAATATACTTCAAAGCACAGTATTCATCATAATTGACTGATGGTGAGTATTTGGTGGTTTAGCGCAGGTGTGGTTTATTACGATTTCATGAAAACAGGCTCATCGATCGCAGTAGAAATATACTGTAGCCAACTATAGAAAATGATTCTAAAGTTTTAAGAAAAACAGCCCTTATTGGTCATCAGATTTATTCCTACCTTTTGTAAAATAACGCCAAACTACACACTTTCAGTTGGAACTTTTTCATCGTCCTCCACACTCATCATATCTACTCCTCACTGAATGCGACTTTTTCCGCAAATAAGAAAAAACTTAATTCCTACAATGGTATTGGCACTCCATAAATTCATTAAATCTAGTCTCTCAGGGTTTTATACCACCGGTCTGAACAATCTCCCGCTTAAATGGCAAAAGTGTACAGAAAATATGGATGTTGATGAACAAAATAATTCCTTATATTTGTAAATTAGATAAAGCTCCGATTTATCTAAATTCGGTTTAGATTTCAGCAACAAATACTTGATAATCATATTTTAGGAAACTTTCTTCAAAAATTCTTGGGTAGTGAATTCTATAATTACCATAAGTCTGCACTTAAAAGTTATTTAAAGGAACATAAGAAGCCTCGCTATGTCCGCAATAAGGTGTTACTTAGAGACACAAAAATAAACGAGGTAGAAGAGGAAATTAACAAAATCAGTACAAGGTATTTAGCAAGACTTGAACGACACCCGAATCCAACAGCTAGAAAAATATTATTTACAAAAAAATTTAACAAACTGAAGAAAATTGATCCGCTTGACTGTGTAGAAAAGTGATTGAAGAAAAGCCCTCAGCAGGACAAAAGGCTACTTAGACCCGGCGTCTAATGACCCACAGAAGATTTAGGTTAAGAGTTAAAATATAGCATGTTAGGGCTTCTTTAAGCTGATGCATGTTTAGCATTATCAGAAATGTTGAAAATAAAATAAGAAGCCATGAAGAGATTTCTATCATTTACTCGTATTTTAGATTTACGCTGGTCTAAAATTCAGAGTGTTAATAACACATCCAATTCAAAATGAGATTAAAAAGAGGTCGTAAAAGACTGGACTTTGAAGGATTTTAGGAAATTTGTATTTCATTTCATTACTTTCTATTGAGAACGTATCGATATTATCTTACATACTAGTCAGTATATTTCATATTGGAATAGTTTTACAAATTTTTTAAAAATATTGTCTAAATCGCCTCTGGGCGCTTCTGTGGATCCAATCTAAAATGTGGTCAATGTTGTTACATAAATGCCAAAAGCAATTAATACAGCATATTTCTTCTGAAGGATGAATTAGTGTTTTCAATGCTTAATACTTTCCAGTTATGATTAAAATTTTAAAACGATTGTGTTGTACCCTATGTAGTGGTGCTCTAGTGAAACCTTTATACATTGAAGCCCTTTTATTAGTCAAGTGAATAGATAAAAATATTATTGTATACCCAGTGATTAAGCGGATATGTTGGATGTGCACTTGAAACGATCCTAGTGATATTCTAATTAAATATCTTGCACCATTTTTAGAATAGAATATCTGAATAAGGCAAGTGGCTATGAAATTGCTTTGAAACTAACAACATATGAATGACTCTTTTGACCCATATGGAACTATGTTGGATTCAAGGATTGCCAGAATTGAAATTGGAATGCCAGCCCTGATTACAAGTCCATGCAAAAGGAAAGAAAACGATTTTTCGCCCACAACACTTGCTGGCTCGTGCCACCTATAAATCAATGAAAAATAAAAGACTTCCAAGAAGTTAAACAAAAGACGATCAAATACACTAAGGCCGAGAGCAGTGCACGTCTCAATTGTGGCTAGCAGGAGTGGCTGCAAAACGTTAGGTTTCATGGCGGCAATTCGTGCAGTCTGCGCACTTTTTTAGGTGTCTTTTTTTTACTGCAAAACAACCATGATCTGAGTCTTATTTTTTATTTTAAGCTAGCCCGTCATTCTTGCATTTCATGTTGCATGTGTGCACAGTTATTACCGGATTTCAGTGGCCTT
>JXPE01041543.1:0-10066 GCA_001015215.1 Holcocephala fusca
GAAAATAAATGAAAATACGTGAAAAAGAAGATCTCATTCGAAAAATTAAATGAAATCCTGAAATATGAAAATATTGTCCAATTTATAAAATTCTAAAGAATCAGGTGGATTAGGCATGGGCAAAGAATGCATTCAATCAGGATTGCTAAATTATTCCTTAAAGCATAAGGAGAAGATAAAAGAAGTCTAGGAAGATCAAGAAAAAGATGGATAAATGATGTAGAAAATGACCTGTTTTCCTCCGTTTTGATAAAATTTTCACTTTTAATTGACTCCGACGATGTTTTTTTTTCAACAATTATTTAAAATCAATTCTTGAACCATGTTAGAGTGAGTCCGTGCTATAGAAGTATTGAATTATTATAGGGGGATATTTCCAATTCTCTAACCATATGAAGGTGAATCTATGCAATAAAAGAAGGACCTGTGAAATTTGGAAATTTGGAAATTTGGATATATTGGTTGGAAATTCTTTTTCTCCGATATCAAAATGCATTGTAACAAATGAGGAGTACTGCTAGTTCTTATTAGTTCTACGGATTCCCATAAGACGGTAAAGTAATTTTTTAAAACATCACTCCCGTGTTATCTGGGTATTATTTGTTCAAGATTGAGTGCTCATTTATATTTGAAAGATTTTCATTTAAAAAATATGACTCTAATTGATCTACTAAGCCTAGAGATCTTTCTTTATGCTTTGTAGAGTAAATTTCTTAACTTCTTTATCTTCACCTGTGCTATCTAAACATCATCTGGCTTATTCGTATCATGGATTTCAGATATCATTTCTCTGAAACCGGCTTCATTATTTTCATGTTCTAGCAGTAATTTTTAGACATCTTGTGCAGTCACATTGTGAAAACCTTCTTGTCCTAGAGAATTAACAACTTCTACTATTACTGCATTCATTCTGTTTTCCTCCGTTTTGATAAAATTTTCACTTTTAACTGTTCCGTGCTATAAGGAAGTTACCAATATTTATTTATTTTATAATTCAAAAAAGTTATGAAAATCGTAAGCAATACTGCATTTGTGGAGCATAATAGAGTTATATTATTGTTAGTAACATTCTTTGTATTCTTTGTTTGGGTGCGCCTAAATTAAAACTTTGCAGGAATTTTTACTAATACAATTTCTATTTTGTGTTGGATTTTAAAAATCAAAAAATTTTAATATATTCCGAAAATTTTGTAAGACTACAACAAATTAGAAATAATTTTCATTCAGAACGTGTGTTACAGTCTTTAATTGAGTGATTAAGGTAGTCAGGTTTTGAAACTGCAATTTTTTACCTAATATTTCTATTTAGGATTTTTGAATTGCAATGTTTTCCGGACTCTTCGAATATGTCGGAAGCTTCGATACACTAAGTAAGTTTTATCCCTTCAAATATTAATGAACACTTGATCTTGAAATATTCTTACTACTACTTAAATGGCGTCTAACCTTCGTTTTTAATATAAAATTTCTATAAAAAGCTTGTGTTTATAATTTCGTGAATTTCTGCTTTAAATAAACAAAACTTGTCTTTAATATGAAAATTTCTTTTCCTCAAACTGTGTATGGAATTCAAAAATGGCACGTGTAATTTTAAAGCTCAGTAGGTAGGTTGCGAGGATGGTATAATATTTTGAATCATGTGCAACAAGAATCACGTTAGTAGGCCAAGTTCATCGAAAAAAAATTAACATATCACTTAGGTACTTGAATGATGTCTTACGTCCTTTTTGTGTGAATAAATTAATGAAAACAACAAATAGTTGTTTCCGTGCTGCGCTGATTTTAAATGAACAAAACATAATTGAACTGGACAGTCCATGTAAAAGGTCTACTGTCCTCAAGGTAATTATAAGGTAGACACTTACTACTCTGGACAATAGCCTTGTTTTGATTTGTAATTTGTTGAAAAGTATTGACAATGACTTACGGTCTCTATTTATAGTAAGAGTGCCGGATAGCATTCAAATTTAGAAAAGTGACAAATTTGTTCAAATAAATTATGGTATTTAAAAATTCACCTGTTGGAAAGAAGGTAACCTAGACTAAGTTATAAATAAATTTGAGCTCTTACATGAATTTCTACTTGTAATTTGAATATTTTTGGCCTCATAGACGTTTTATGAATTTATTTTGTGTTTGATAAGAACATGAGAAGCACCGAAAAAAAATAACTTTTCAACAAATATTCTCTCATATTAGTTCCTAAAATATGCTCTTTGATTTGCATAGAAGATTTAAATATAAAATGCTCCTAGAATTTTAGAAGATGCAATAGGGTTTTATATTTTGTGAAGACTTTTAATTAATTTTGAAAGAATTCATTAAAATTTATTATGAATTTTACTTTAAGGTTTTCAGTGTATTTGAAAATACATAAAAAATGTGTTTTTTTTCACATTTTCCTTGAAATACTAACAGATATGATGTCCTTATTAAAACTTAAGAACTTTTTATTATTTAATGTTCCTTTCGAAATTATGGATTGTCTTAGAAGTGCTTGAATAAGTCACATTATTTCCAAAATAATATTACGAAGTATTATTTGATGAGCTACAGCTAATAGATAGAGATTGGATATTAAGGACGATTTTTAAGAGATTTGAAAATTGGATTTCTACTTTAATTGTAGTTCATCACATTAATGCAAGACGTTTTTCATTTGTGTATTTACAAAATTATTCCTATCTTGAGATCCTTTTTTTTCGATCTTTTTTTTTTTTTTTAATATTATGTGAAAAAGTACCTGATTTGGAAAAGAGTCAATTCAATTTGAAAAGAATGAATTCAATTTTCAAAAGGAGTGAATTTAATTTCCAAAAGGATTAATTTCCAAAATTTGCAAAAGGGGGAATTCAATGTGGAAAACCTGAATACAGAGAAATAAATTTGTTATTTCTTTTAGTACATCATCCTGGGAAGTTTGTGATTCACCTACGAATCTTATCATTTGAGTTCCACAAGAATTTTAGTTTGAAATTTCCTTGCAATTATTATGGGATTTGTTGAATTTTTCCAAATTTTTCACCAGTTATAATTTAAGAAGTTGAGAAATTTTTAAGGCATCGATGTACTTGAAATTTATAACCTAATAGAAAAGTTTTGCGATTATGAGGAATTCAGTTTGTTAAAAACGAAACTCTCTGATGATCTAAAGAAATAATTCAATATATTTTTTGACCACCATTAAAGATAGTAAAAATAGTACTTAAAAGAAAAACTCTTTCATATTTTAGGATGAAGTTTTCATTCTTACGCAAGATAAAATAATCCGGTTTAAAATTTCAATTACAAAAACTATTTAATAATCGCAAAATTAATTATAAAGTTGAAGATACAAGTTCTCACTTGTACTCTCACATATTGCGTGTATTTTTCATAACAAACTTTGATAGTTGATTTTGCATGATTCAAATGTTTGCTCCAGCGGAGCATAGAAGACATAAAATAGATTATGGTGAAGAAACATAAACACGGAGAAGATTAGGGGATTCATTATATGCCCATTGCCCATCATCTGTCCCGATTTTATTTTGCATTATGTATGACGGTTTGGTGAGATCATAAAAAGCTACAACATATAACTCGCCTTAACTAATTTTGTTTATAGCGCCTGTGTATTTATGAATGCAATAATACTATAGTTTCCTTTGCCGTCATTTTATGGATATTAACACATAAAATTAATTCGGATTGATGAGCAAACTTGGCAGACAAAACAAGATGATTTTCTTCGGTCTCATTTTTTAATTCAACATGAACTTGTAAATAGATTCTCTTTCTTTCAATTCAAGAAACCTAAATCACAGTAGAAAGTGAATTAATGAATAAATTTATGGAGTTAAACAATTTCTTATTGTATTAATTTTCTTGTAAGTCTTAAATCATGTAGGAATAACATCGGTCAAAGAAATGTTAAAAAGATTGAAAATCTTTTATTATCTGCAAAGTGTATTTGCAAATTTTTTAGCCAGATTTGTTATTTGGAATTTTTATAACATTAACTTAAAATTAGCTAAAAAAATTAGAACCATTATTGATAAAATTGGAATATATATGATAAGCATATTAAATGATTTATTTTTAGAGTTCGTGATTTAGCAGAAGTTTGATAAAGGTGTCTTATAGTTTTTAATAAGAAGTTTTAACCACATCCATTAGGCTGGTAATGTTTCTCATTTAATTTAATATTCGGTAGCAAAAGTTTAAGTTTTTAATAGAACTCTCATGCTAATTAGAGTTGGTTACACGTTGTCTGTTGATATAAAAATATATGCAAAGGTTTTAATAAAATTAGTAGATTTTTGCATATATGAAAATATAAAATAAGAAAGTACAGGTTTTTCAAATTAAATTCAACTTTTTATAAATCAAATTAATCTTCTTGTAAATTAAATTCAATTTTTTACAAATAAAACTCATTCTTTTACAAAAAGGTGAATTTCATTTGCAAAAGCGTGAATACTTCCAAAAGAATTAATTTGATTTGTAAGATAGTTGTATATTAACAATTGCCGACTACATTAGAAACATTCTACTCCCTTATAGAATAGTAATAGTAAATCTTTTTGAAAAGTGGGTCAAAATTTGTTTATAATTTTTTTTAATACTAGTAACCCAGGTTAATGACGTCACTTGAAAAAAGGGAGTGAAGAAAGTTAGAAACTATTTTTTTAATTCTCACTTTTAAAATCTTTTAACAATTTTCCCTTTTCTTTTGCGAGAGAAGTGCAAAAAAATAAAGGTTGATGTCAAAAAAGTGACATACTAAAAATGATGTGATACCATGAATTACCGCACCAGGTGATACCATGAAGTAAATTTAATAAGAAATCTGTTGTTGCTTATTTTCAGATAGTTTCCTAATTTTAGGTTTATATTCCGCATTCATTAGTTTAATGATTTTCGTAGTCAATTTATTTCCAATTTTATTTCTATTGGTAGAAGTTATAAAATTGATTAAAGATAATAAGTTTTTACACGAATATGTGATCACAAACATTGTTAAAAATATTGTCATATTTTTTGCATTTAGGTAAATTTTGCAGAATCCAATTCCAATTGCATTTAAAAGTTTACTAGTGTTTTTATCAAAGGTCTTTCCCATTGAGCTTTGCGTTAAATTTAAATATTTGCACTCCCCATGTGTTACCAGTAGCTTTAATTTATCGCTACAACATTTTGTATTGGTAACAGATATTTGTGTAATTTTAACTTATTTTTTTTATTATTTTTGACTATCTGTTCTTTTTTTATGATATTAAAAAATAAGTTTATAAAAATTAACGCATGGGCTATTTAAAAAGTCTTCATGGGTCAATGTTTGACCCACGAGTTGTAGGTTTGTCATCACTGTCATAGAATATTACTTCTACAAAAAAAACAAGTGATAATCTCTTAAACCTAAACCTAAACCAAAACCTAAAAATTAGCTATTTTGGTGAAAAGTAAAACAGAATACTTATTTAGTATAAATTGAAAATGGATTTTATACCTTGATACAAAGATTATCAGAGAGGTTTTAAGGGATTATGAATTTCTATAAATTGATGGTAGGTAATATGTTTGCATTTTATCTGATTTTTGCTAATATTTGTTTTTCGAAAATTTCATAAGCTGTGGTGTAGATTTATAGAACATATTACACTCATCATGCCGTTCAAAAGCCAAAAATGCGTAAAGTAAATTTTCACTAGTAAGTTTTTGTATAAATTCTAGTTTTTATAATAGAAAACCTGGAAGGATGAAAGATTTTAAGGATCAAAGATAAGTTCGTTCATAAAGACGTTTACGAAAAGAATGAATCGTAAATAAATTACAAACATAGCAGGCTTTAACAGATAAAAACTTAAATTTGGTTCCTCTGGCCATTTGCTTCTTTTTCTGTTTTTAATTATTATTTCGGGAATTTTTTAATGTGTACAAAATTTAGATCCTTTAACCCATTCGAGACGAATTTCACAATGTGTGTGCAATGCATTTCCGTGCCAAAAAAATCAGTTGGACATCATGTGTATTCAATGGTATTGAATTGCAATTATCAGTCAATATGGAAAAAGATAACATTGGATTAAAATAAAAAATGTTTGTTAGAAGATGGTAAACAAAAAAAAAAAATTAGTATTGATTTTAATTTAGTTCATGAAATTAGNGGATCATCAGGAATGTAGGAAATATGCAGTGCTTATGAAAGTGATACAGGATACTTGAAGAAAATAACAAAACGATTGATTTCTATTGCAAACGTATTCTTTTTTATTAACAATGGTGAAGCAAGGCAAAAACAAATTTCGGCCCCTCAGGATTTTTTCCAAAACAAATGTTCTGTCTCGAATGGGTTAAGTAACATTTTTGGGTATGCAGCTCTCCTGTTTTTTGAATATAAGTTCTAAGGAGTTAAGGAATCATGCAGCAATAGCTGCTATTCTAAAATTCTTTTATGTTTAAATAATTTTTTTCAAATTATTTTCTCTATGAATAATTTTTTACCATGAAATAAGCACAACATTTTGGAATTGGTTCTATATGAACCAATAAGCTTGCATGAATTGCAATCCAGTGAATTTTTACTTTTTGTTTAATTGCTAGAAATGTTGTGAGTGAGGGTTCTGTATTTAGAAATTGCACCTAATTTTATATGATGAACTCGAATATTTGTAAGTATAGTGTATGGTCCTTCGAGTAGTTTGTTAATCAAAAATTTCATGTTAAATAGAACCCTGAATGTCTGTGTGCAAGTTACTGAATTATTTTTTTTCTACTATTACTTTTATTTATTTATTTTTTTGTATTTTATAATTAACACACTATTGTAAAATATTTAAATGAATCTAAGTGCATACATAGGTAGATAAATAATAAGTAGAAAGAAATTTGTCGAATTAGGGAAAAGGGTGATAGAGTCGAATAAATCTACTCATATTTCTACATTTATCTGACCTTATTATTTATTTGTAAAGCTAGCTCTTAAAATTGCTTAAAATGGCTTGTCGTATAAACATGGAGTGTAAGGCTAATGGTGCATACTTTAAAAATTAGCAAGTGGGCATCGAAGAGGATCATTTTTCAAATCGTGGCATTATGACCTCTGGAAGTAATGGCTAGTAAGAATTATGTGCTTTTTCTTTAACATCATTCAGTTTTACGTGGAGGAAAATAATTAAAAGCAAAGAAGAAAAAAGCTAGTCAGCAGTTTATACTTTGGTTTTACAATTCCATTATAAAATTATTTGGTGGATAAATGCATTGCGACTATAACTTTAGGAGGATAATATGTCTTCCAGGTATTAATGGTCATATTACTTCCGCAAACTAGGCTTATAAATAAAAAAAATGTTCTTATATAATCACTGAGATGGTGGTCTTTCGTTTCAATTGTGTAATGATTTTTTTTTATATCCACAAAATTCTTTTAATTACTTTTGATTAGAATTTTTAAGGTTTTTCAGATTGTTTTTTTTTTTTTTGGAATAGAGTTTTAGGTTACCTTTATTATTGGGCTCACGTTCAAAAATTATTGTGTATACAAATTTTAAAGAAAGCCCTGTAAATTACCTTCCGGAGGCTACATACATAAATGTGCCTTCTACTACGATGAAGTATGATAGATAATGAAGCGCTTCCATCATCGTTGCTAGTAGACGTTTGAGAACCTCAAAACTCAAAGATGATGAAAATTGTTTAAGAAAATGGAAAATGCCTGTATCTGCCACTAGTATTTCATTCTTTATATGTACGAATGGATTGGTCAAAAACTTCCCGGAATGATGACTTTGTCTACACAATTACTATCTAAAGTTTAATTTTTTTTTCGTCTTAATGCCTTATAGCCTGATGGATAATAAAGAATCAAATGATATTTTATAGTAAAAGTTCGAAATCTTTGAAACCTATCCAAGTACTTCTGAGACAATTCATAGTTGCAAAGAATACGAGTGTTATGCAAATACGAAGTTCTTGTATTTCCATTTTGCCTATGTTGAACAAATGATTATAAATCTTGTTGGGATATTTTATTGGAATGCTAAGACTACTACACTGAATATTTTTCAATTTTCTTNGATGGATAATAAAGAATCAAATGATATTTTATAGTAAAAGTTCGAAATCTTTGAAACCTATCCAAGTACTTCTGAGACAATTCATAGTTGCAAAGTATACGAATGTTATGCAAATACGAAGTTCTTATATTTCCATTTTGCCTATGTTGAACAAATGATTATAAATCTTGTTGGGATATTTTATTGGAATGCTAAGACTACTACACTGAATATTTTTCAATTTTCTTTTCCCACCTGTCTTGCAATATAGGATTCAGTTAACTATGAAGTTACCACTGTCAAGGGTTTAGCTATTTAAAAAAATATTTTGTTATAAGAAGAATGTAAAACCACTGACTTAAATACATCGAGAATTATTTTCAGTATAAGGACCAAACATAATGAGTATTAGGTTGGTGTAGAAGTACCTTAAAAATATTGTTGGAACGACGAAAACTGTTAGAAGACAAACCCGGTCAAGGAAGGTCTTTAACTTCTACAAGAACAAACATTATTAATGAAAATTGATGGTCGGTCTACCATTGATAAAGTACTATACACTCCCAATTCCCTTACATATTAAGAAATTAGTCACCTTTTTTTATGCTTTGTAGAGTAAATTTTTTAACTTCTTTATCTTCACCTGTGCTATCTAAACATCATCTGGCTTATTCGTATCATGGATTTCAGATATCATTTCTCTGAAACCGGCTTCATTATTTTCATGTTCTAGCAGTAATTTTTAGACATCTTGTGCAGTCACATTGTGAAAACCTTCTTGTCCTAGAGAATTAACAACTTCTACTATTACTGCATTCATTCTGTTTTCCTCCGTTTTGATAAAATTTTCACTTTTAACTGACTACGACGATGTTTTTTTTCCAACAAACATTTAAAGTCAATTCTTGAACCATGTTAGAGTGAATCCGTGCTATAGAAGTACTGAAGTATTATAGAGGGATATTCCCAATTCTCTAACCATATGAAGGTGAATTCATGCAAAAAAGAACTGTGTTATATGAGGGTGTTTCCAATTCTTGAACCATGATAGAGTAAATTTGTACTATAAAAGTACCGTATTATGGGAGGATGTTTCCAAGTCTAGAACCATATTAGAGGGTATCCGCTCTAAAGAAGTGCAATGTTACACGGAAATGTTCCCAATGTGTGTACCGTGTTATACTGGGGTTAGCTATGTTTAATAATTTGTCAATTCAAAAAAGCGATGAAAATCATGAGATATTATCATTCGACGAAAGCGTGTTACCACTATGTTTCCAAGGTGGTGAGTATTTTTTTGATAATAAAAAAAGAAATATTTAAATTTTTTAAAAGTGCTAACAGAATAAAACAGAAAATCCCACTAAATTTTTATATCCAAACAGAACCTGTGAAGAAATAATATTTGTATTTTTGCAATATTTTTTTTATCAATAACCAAGTCGAAAATGATGATATTTTTCTTCTGGGCAATCTAAACGCAGGGTAGTTAATTGAAATGTTTCCACTTTTGTAATCTTGCAGAAGCTTTTGTGTGATTTTGAAGAAAATTTGGAAAACCCTTAAATGCGCGTGTAGTGAGTGCAGAGAGAAATATCGTGTGATTTATCGATTCAAAATTTAAAAAATTAGAAATGTTTTGGATGTTGGTGCATTGATTAAACGGTGGGTTTTTTGTGATTGTATGCAATCAAAGACTATCGAAATTTTTAAGAAGAAAAGAGGAATGAAAAACTCCTTCGTGATTTATTAAGAGATGAAAAGTTTTTCTTTGGGCCCATAAACGGAAATAGCAAGCTGCGAATATATTTTGCAAACTTCTCAAAAATTTGCTAATTTAGTTATTTACAAAGCAGGCATTTAATCGGACAAAAACGTGACAATTTCAATCGATCTTAGGGTCGCGCACTTTTTTCATTGATTTTCTTTTAATTGTGTCGCGCGAATCAGCGTGGTATCAGTTTGCTTTTGAAATTTAATACAGCGCGGACCAGTTGCTGGGTACAAAAAAAAAAAAAAAAAAAAAAAAA
>JXPE01041559.1:5593-22799 GCA_001015215.1 Holcocephala fusca
TTTTTTTTTCTGAAAAATTATATGAAACTCTTTTCTTTCTTAAATTTTATTTTTCTTTGAATATTTTAATTTTTTTCTTTGAACTCACTTTTATATTTTTCGAACATCAAATAGAATCGAGTGGTGCGCCATGATTTTTGTTTAATTTTTTTAATGCTATAATTTTCTCTTTATTTTCATAATTTTCATGTAAATTTTTTTCGTTTTTCATTGTTTAATTTCCTTGTTATTTTAATTTCTTTCCACTTTTACTTTTCTTTCCCCTCAGGCCTGTGATATGACTTCATGAGCAAGACAGTTAAGGCAACGTTTTCTGATAACATAAAATTGAAAATTCGTTGGTAAATTTCTCTTTACTTTTACCTCAATTAAATAATTAAATAAAATTACTCATTGATAATTTTGTTAAATTAATGTAAATGTTAATTTTTCGCTAGTCTTTCCTTATAAAAAAAATTGAGAAAAAAAAAAAACATGAACAATAAATGTTGAAATTCTACTTTTTTTCTTCCATAAGTTTTCATAAGTTTTTCAATATTTTCCTGTTTTTTTCTTTTTTTTCTTTAATTTTTTCTTTGTTTCAAAAAAAAAATTAGTTTAACTTAAATTCGTTGTTCTTTGGTTTGTTTTCTCGTATCTTGGGCATGCTTTTCTTTAGGAAAATTCCATAAATTTTCTAAAATTAAAAATTGGAAATTTTTCTTATTCGTTTTTAATGGAAAAATAAAAAATTAAAAAAAAAACAAACATCTTAAATTTTTTCGTAATTAAATATTGATTCCAATTTTTTTTTCTTATTTTTCAAATTAATTAGTAAAAAATTTTATTGCAAAAATCCCAACTGTTGCTATTAGCTGAAGTAGTTTTTCAAAAAGTAGAAAACGAAATAGAAAACCAGCAGAATCAAAGGCTAATTAAAAGTTTTGTGATAATTTAAAAAAATTAGTGAAAAATTTATTTTTTTAAATTTCATTCATTTTTTTTTATAGCTAGACTGCTCGAAAAGTTTTTAAATGTTAAATAACTTTCTTAATTTTTGTAGTATTTTTTGTTTTACTTTTGTTTGTTTAATCGGTTTAAAAATTTTTGTTAATTGTTTCAAAAAGAAGAAAGAAAAATTAGTAATTTAGTTCATAAATGAAAGCAAATTACAAAAATCTTTTATTTCTTTTCAGTTTTTTATTTTATTTTTTTTATAGAATTTTGCTATGAGTTTAGAAGGACTTTTACAAAGACCTCGAATAGAGTTTTGTTTTAGTTGTTTGTTTGTTTGTTTCATTCTTTCAAAGAATTATTGAGGATTAAAAGTTGTCCTAGTTATTAGCCTTTTTTCTTTAATAAAGGTTTTATTTTTAAATAATTTCGCTCATTTTACTTAACTTGTGAAGAAAATTTTAGAAAAGAAAAAAAATAATAATTGCATTTTTGACTCTTAATTGATTTACAAAAAATCATTAAAAGGAAAAAAATTCTTAAACAATTCAATCATCCACGATTGATCTTGTGCCATGTGCTTGATTCTGTGCCATAGAATGATTTTGTTTAGAATTTTTTTTCAATAGAAAATCTTCATATGAGTGATTTTTTTTTCAACATTTCATCTTTTCATCAATCTTTTCATTTGAATTTATTTTTGTGAAAAATTATACTTGAAAATTGTCATTATTTTGATAAAAAGATTTTATTTGTTTTACAAGTAAAGAATTGTTAACGATTTTGTTAATAATTCTAATTTTTATGTAGGCTATTGCATAAATAATGCACAAGTTAATATTATTGTAAATTTCATTATATAAAAACAATGAAAATGATGTCAGTTGAAATTGTAGGTTTGAGAAAGTTGCTTCCATTTTCTTTCATTTATAGCGTATTCAGTTTTTAAATGCCGCGAAACGTTTAGAGGTCTCGGATTTTGTAATGATTGAGGATTAAAGGTCAATCAATATATTAAGATAAGTGACTTATTTCTTTCTTTGCTTTTAAGTAGTTCGAGTGAAAAATGAAATCTGCACAGTTTTTAGGTATTGTAACTGTTGAAAATAAAATGTCGTACATAAAAAACTGAACTCTACGTTGCAAAAAATAAAAAGCTATATGAGTCGAATGAGCTAACGTCCATCCACTTTGTTGAGATAATACTTTCCAATTACATTTTGTGTATAACTTTTTTTTTTGTTCTGGAGTGGACCTTTTCGGGTCTTTAACATTTAGGCCATCCTAAGTCTTTAACACTTAGGACAAGGGCCCATTGTACCCCTCCTTTTAATGTCCTAAGTGGGAATCGAACCGACGACCTTCTGTGCGGATAGCCCAATGGTTAAACCACTGAGCTACCAGGTCGGACTTGTCTATATCTTTACTGTTGTTAATTCCCCTATATAGGCGAGGATTGTCATAGCGAATTTGTAATCCAGTCTCGAGAGAGACAAGGCCAGTTTTTTGCAAATTTTTTTTTTTAGAAAGTTAGAAAATAGATCTTCATGGTTCTCAGGTGTTGTAATTTTTGAAGATCAAAGGTCTTTCAAATTTTGGGAATAAATTTAATGAAAGAGAATGTGGTAATATTTTTCAACTATATTCGCAGAAGCTTTAATATTTACAATATTAACAATATTAATTTGATTATCAGTAAAAATGATTATTATTTGTTTAACCTTTATCGTTGAGAGAAATTTGATCTTTTCGTATGTTTGAATTGCCATTTTAATTCCGA
Source organism: Holcocephala fusca (assembly GCA_001015215.1). Classification (NCBI taxonomy): domain Eukaryota; kingdom Metazoa; phylum Arthropoda; class Insecta; order Diptera; family Asilidae; genus Holcocephala; species Holcocephala fusca. The sequence continues at coordinate 8,307 of JXPE01041559.1, forward strand.
TTGAAAACGTTTAATTCATGTTTCACCAATAGTGGAAATTTGTTATAGAAATTCATAACTTTTAAAATTGAATTTTTCTATCACACTAAGTTTGGAATATTAAGGCATATTTAATTTTGTTCAGTAGTTAAGCAATGAAGGACCCATCACAAAGAAATGTTTATTTTATTTAAATAATTTTTGTCAAAATTCAGAATATTGATCAGTTGATCAGATTCTTGTGATTCCAATAAGTTTCATATTTGTCGTAGAATGATAATTCATTTCAAGTTTTACAATTCGTTTAACTTTTGATATAGTCGTATTCATCTTTCATGGTTTGAAATTATTAAATATAGCCTACAACTTTATTATTAATGACATTTTTCAACTAAATTGGAACTTCATCATCGAAATGTGTTATTAATGTGTGCATTATTTATGCAATGACCAAAGCACATATACTAAAGCAAAATAAGTTGATTGCAAAAAAGTAGCTGGAACAAATTTAATATGTCATCTATCATAATGGGGGGATGGGTTTAATGGGTAAATCACATAGTCAATATATGACAAGAACTTTTTTTTAAAAAACAAAAAAAAGAAACAAACATTTTAAAAGTTCAGTGGATTAAACGCTCACAACCGCTTAGTTTTATTTTTTTTTTTAAAATGTGTTAGGGATTATTCCTCATGTTACCATGATTTTTGTTTAAGTAAAATTCTTAGTTACTAGTTCTTGTCAACAGTTCTTCTTTTATTTTAAATGGAATTCAGGATGATTTTTAAAATTGTATAATTAAACTTTGTACAGCTCTTGTTTTTCTCTGTGTTCTCAATGTAAAAAATACTAATTGAGTCCTACGTTAGTATAATCTTTCTAATATTATCTCAAAATCTGCTTAACCTTTTCGATTTAACATCTGTACACGTATAAATGTTAGAAGTTCCAAATCGGCCTTACTCTCAAAGAATCTTGTATTTTTTTTAAGCTTTTTTCCTTTAGAAATCCATTGATTCTGAATTATTGGTTGATGAAAGTCTTCGTCTCTTTTTCGATATTTCAAAGAAAACTTAGAATCTTATAAGAAGTTCTAAGCAAAAAAAAAATCTTTTTTGGGTAAAATTCGTTTACTAATTTGAAGTAAGGCCAACATATTTAAAACTTTAGTTGAATTTTGTTGAAACTTTGCATTTGATGACACTTTTAAAAAATACTTTTTAGGAATAAATGAATTCAAATTACCGTAGGACATAATTCTGCTTAAATCACTTTTTAAGTTAGGCTCTTTGAAGGCGGAGATTTTAAAATGCATTTCTAAGCAATGTTAAGTGATATAAATTGGAAACAAGACTTGGAATCAATCTATCGAACTTTTTTAAGTAGATGGTAGATTTTATATGAAGAATATTGTCTGGAAATCTTTTAGGATAGGTTTCATTGAGTCTTTTATTATAAAAATTGTTAATATCGAAGCCAAGATGATGTGATTTTTGCATCAGAAATTAGATTTATTTTATTTTGAGTGAAAAATGTCGATGAAACATTGCAGGATCTTACGCAATCAGATATGATAAAATGGGATCTATTATGTTGAGGGATTTAAGATTTTTTTATTAAAAAAATTTCTTTTCACAGAAATGTTTTCATTAAACAAAACTTCATGACGTTCAAAGTCTACGATAATTCATATTCCATAAAAAATCATACCTTTAAACTAAATTTTATCCTTTTAGAGATTTTAGAGACCTTTACATTGAAGTTTAATCAAGTAAAATTTCATAAAACAGAATATGCCAACTAAAAATTATATTTTGAGATGCTTTACGATTGTTTAACTAAAGTTTGTTTTCATTAAGAATTTTATTTTTATCATGCAGGTCTAAGTATAAATCCACTAAGCAAAATTTTTAGTAAAATTTGTAATTTTAAAGGCAGTTTAATTGTTAAGTTTTTTAATGATCCTTCTTCGAAGAAGTAATCCTTTCAGGGGTTTTCAGAATCAAGTAGCATAATTCATAACTCCACAACAAAATCTAAGTACACCGCATCTTACAGAAAGATAGGTTTTTCTATTAAAACTTTTACTTTTAGAGTCCTTTTAAACTGATCAGAACTTTATAAGCTCAAAACAAAATTTTTCCTGAATTTCACTCTACCCAAATTCTACATTTTTCGATTGAAATTTTTGCTTTCTTTTATATGCCTGAAATTTCTCTTTTTAAAGGCCTTTTTCATTCAGCAAAAGTAATTATGATAAAAAAAAACCAGAACTACTTACTACTAGAATATCTTTTAAACTTGAACACTTTTGCTAAACTTCACTTCATAAAAGACAGGATTTTTCTATAAAGCTATCTGTTTTAAGCTCCTAAAATCTTCGACATGTTTCATCTTTTTTTTTTCTTTTTTATGGAGGGATCTTTTTCGGGTCTTAAACACTTAGGCCATCTATGCGGGCCCATTGTGTCCCCCCCTTAAAAACTATCTTTGTTTATGTTTATGTCCTAAGCGGGAATCGAACTCACGACCTTCTGTGCGGATAGTCCAATGGTTACACCACTGGGCTACCAGGCCGGACAAATTTTATCTTACATCCTATTGGAAATTTTCCACATTAACCTCTTCTTTTAGAGATCTTTAGATTTTTGGTAACCGCAATTGTAAGAAAAAACCGCAGCTTATCGGTTCAAAGAACTTAAAACCAAGTAAAACTTCGCAATTCTATAGCAAAATTTTTGGCGAGTTTCATGCCACATTGTTTTTAGAAGCTTCTAATTTTTTAAAAATCTGTGGTGAATTCAATTTCAATAACAAACAGAATTTTTCCATTCTTTCAAAGTTCTTTAAAATTGGAAAATAATTTTTTGCTGAAGTTTATGCTCCTTAGGGAGTGGTTTTAAGTACTTACTTTTTTTTTAACTCTTTTATTTTTAGAGTTATTCCAATTTTAAAAACTTTATAACTTTGTATCATCAATAAAAGCTGGTAAATCACTAGAAGCATGTTTTTTTTCCGTAATTAACATCTTCATCAATTCCAAATTCTAGTTTGATCTTCCTGTGAATTCTACATTGATGCATTTTAAGGAGCATTTAAAGATAATCTTGACGAGAGTAATGCAGTCTTAAATAAGAGAATTACTAGATCCTTTATAGCTTGATTGATTGAATTTAATTGATTGTAAAATGTCTTTAATCAGCTTTATCATCCATTCTTGATTCACTATGAAAATTTCTCGATAATCCATATTGAGATTTTCCAATACAGCAAGACGATTCCATCAAATGATTTCACACAATGAGTTTTTCAACTTTACTATCTGAAATGGATTTCATAAATTTGCATAATCTTTCGAATCCATCACGTTTCTTCATTTCCATCGCGTCTGTTAGAAGATCATCTTATTTTATTGAAAGTAATTGTTTTCCCTGGTATTTCGTTAGATGATGGATGACATATTCATCTTTACTTTAGCACAATTATATAATCATCGAGAAAGTAATTTTTATTATCAGATGCAAAATCGTAGAATCGTAGGAGATCAGCTAACTTTATTCAATTTCTGTTGTTTTCATGAAGAAAAACTGTTCAATTCTTATTGAATTGAATTCAGAATTTCTTGTACGTTTCTTTTTTTACCTTCAGTCAATTCTTCGTAAAGTTCTATTCAAGTTTTAACTAAATTCTTTAAAAATTCCATTATTTTCATACCCTTATTTTGTTAAAGCGGCTTCGAGAAATTTAAAGTGAGAAATTTTCAGATCTTCATAGTTATCCAAGATGAAAACTTTACATTTTTTGTGGTTTTCAAAGAGATCGAATAGTGCATTATTTGGAACTCCTCTAAAATCTAACTTTATAGTAAAAAATAATCTTTCTAGTCTAGCCGTAAGAAATTTTTAAAATTCTTTATAATCGTCCTTTGAAATATCATCCATATTTTTGGTCCAAATTGGTTGAAAACTTCTATTAATTGGTAAAAGGATTGTTGGTTTTCTTCTTTTTTAGTTCTTATATTAATTTTCATCTTCTTCAACAATATCTTCATTGCCATCGACTTCACATTATTTTTAACTGCCAGTTTATTTTAATAATCAGAGAATTAAGAAATTTTTGGAATAATTTTTTCAATTTTACTTTATTTAGCGAATTCAGTTTGATCTTTTTTACATATTGAGAGTGTGAATTAATTTTGAGTGATTTTCTGATGAAAATACGGCTTTATTGTGAAAAATTAATTACAAATTACTCATTCAAAATATTATCCATCGAACCATTACTTTTTTCATCTTTCTGTTAATAGGTGGGTTCCACCTGGGTTGAAGGAATGATACATATTGAGAGAGGCTATGCACGAATTAATCCATTTTTTGAATTCTTCAAAAAAATAATAGCTCTACTCGGAGAGGTCTGGGGTTATCAGTCGAAATAGGTGTCAATTGGAAGGAACAATATCTAGTGGATGTGGTAGGTCATTCAAAGCGTTGCTTATATTTCTTTATCTTCAAATTTTGCCAACTGGTTTGAGCGATCCTTGTCTACCATATGAAAATCTGCATTGAAATTAGTAGTCACATATTGAAATCGGTAAAGCATATTTGCTATATGCTTTGTTAGGACAAAGTTCCATATATTCAATGCTTAAAAAATAATATGGTTCACCGCAATGTAATACTAGCTGCACCTTCTCTTGATAGTCCTTCAAAAGTAACTTGCAGTCCCAATACGAAACAATTTATATATCTCGTCCAAGTGGTTCTGACTTATCTGGGGAAATATTAAAAGATTCATCAGCAAATGATTTCCAGATGTATTCTTCGTCGTCTTAATTGTATTTTAATGTTGCAGTATTATGGCTATAATTGAAAAAGGGATTCCAAAAAATGTTCTATGTCAGACTTAAAAATCATAACGAGATTACTAACAAAATCAACTTTAGTCATGTCAGTACCAGTGGGAATAATTTTATAGATCCTAGTAGCTTTGTTCGGACTGATTTAATGTAAAAATTCTTAAAAACTTGAAAATTCTTGAAAAAAACTTGAAAACAATTCTCAGAGCAAAATTTTTCCTTGCTTAAATAGAAAATGTATGTTCGTGATTAAAAACTCAGGCTGAACAATCTCAGCTTGAAATAAAAAAAGGCATGTTGTTCAAAAAAACAATTGAATTAGTCTTCAGCATCGGCATCAGCTCTTAAAATTCATGCCACCGTTGTGTTACTCTTACATTAGTTTGCTTTCGACATGATTTGAATTTGAAACCAATTCCACCATTAAATTTTCTCTTTTGGAAACAGACATTTTCTATTACAGCTTCTCCTTTTAGAAGCATTAAAAATCGAGAAACAACTTTATCTGTTGGTAGCTTAAACTTTTATTAAGCTTTGAATTTTCCATTTACTATTTCCTTCAATTTTTAGATGTTTTTATTTTTAAAAAAATATTTTATTGAATTTTATTCTACAAAAGCACAAAATATTTCCACTGGAGCTTATTTTTTTAGAGGTACTTTGAAAAGGAATAGAATTTCATAACTTCTTAATAAAATTTTCACTGCATTCTTCCTTACATGAATTGCTTTATTTTACTTTACTTTAATTTGTATTTTATTTTTTTGATGTTCTTGAAATTTACAAATTTTCAATCTATCACATTTTATGTGGAAGATTCTAAAAATATTTTTACTAGGAAAAAAAGACACTACATTTTGTTTTGTTTTCAAAAAGTAGTCTTCTTTTAGGGATATACACTTTTCTCAGTGTCCTTGTAATTTTTTTAACACAATCCCTTCCAAAAATTAGGAATTGAATTAGGATGACCTCCTAATTTGAACTAAATTTATTTCTGCAAACCATTTCTTCATATTCGGAAACAAAAAGAAATCTCAGAGCCAGGCTACGTCAAAATGGGGAGTACAGAAGCAATTCATAACGCATGCAATTTGATGGCGACAACTTTGGATGATTGTGCTGATGTGTTATCGTGGTGAAACAGCATTTACTTCTTCGACAAATAGGGTCGGGTATACTTCAATTTCTTGTCGAAAGAGTTGAATAACTCACTTTAGTATTGTTCAGTGATTGTTTTTCGTTTTTCTAAGAAATCCATGAGTATAACACTCTTCGCATCCTAAACTTCATCATCAGAGTTTTTCCGGCTGATGGAATCATCTTCGCTCTTTTTAGAGAAGACTTAACAAAAGTAACTCATTGTTGTCTTTGTTACTTTGTTTTGGCGTACAATGATGAACGATTTAAGGATACTTTGGATCTTACTTGAATTATCTCCAAATACCGTTTGAACCCACTTGTTGTTCACCTTGAGAAATCGTGGCACCCATCGGGCTGACAATTTTTTCATTCCCAACTTTATCATGTAAAATTTTATTTACCGTTCCTGTCGATAGATCTGTGATATTTTCTACTTCGAACACTTTCATTTATTGATCGGTGAAAATCATATCAAGGACTTTTCCAATGATTTCTTCAGTAACCGCATTTGCCGGGTGGCCTGTTTGCTCCTCACCAAAACTGGATGTTCAATGACTCTTAAATTCGTTAAACTAATATCTAATTATAATCATGGATGGCAAAAAGTCTCCATAAAAATAATTGAATTTCGTTTTTATCTTCCTATGTCCTTTTTCTATTCAAAAACAAAAATCTGTGGAACTTTTTGAACCGCCCACGCACATTAATCGGATTGGTTTTTTTTTCAAATTTAAATTAAACCAATCAGGACTTATAATTGTTTTCTATCTCTCAAAATGAAATTTTATGTAAATAAATTGAATTTATAAAAATTAAAAATGCATAAAGATATTTCTGTATTCAAACAAAAATTAAAAATTCGAAATCAATCGAAAAATTAAAATTAAGTTTTCATTAAGTCTAGTCAGTCGATTAAAAGACCTCTATCGGGTTAAATTCAAAACTAAAAAGGTCGCTTAAAGGCGTAAAACAACTCATTTCACTCTCATTCGAATTCCTTTAAAAAAAAAAAGTTGAATTAATTTTTTGTTTGGAATTTGGTTTAATTTCGTTTGAAATTTTTAAATTATTTTAAGTTCAATTAATTGTTCATTGATTTGAAACAACATTTGAGCACTTACCATTGTAACTGATTCAACAGGTGAAGCAATGAACAAAAATTATTCGAAAATATTCAAAACTTATTTAAAAAATTCAGATTTTAACATTTATTTTATAGTTTTTTGTAATTAACTATTGATTTATTTAATTTTCACTTTTTATTATAATTTTTTTTGTATATTTATAAAAAGAAAAGGAAAAATCTCTTGACACAAGCAAAATATCAACTGAGCGAAAATTGAAATTCATTCACAATAATTTTTTCTCGTCAAGTTTTCGCTGATTATCTGAAAACTTGCAAAGCATTTTGGGTTGATAGAAGTTGCCTGATAGAAGCCACCTAAGTCAACCAATCATAGCGAAGTTAGAAATTTTTTTACTTTTGGGGAAAAAACTTGATGTGTTTGTTGAGTGTGTGAACATCGCCGCCAGGAAGGGATTTCGCAAAAAAAGTTTTAAGCAATCAAAAAGAGTTCGGTTTTGTGCTATTCCGGTGATAATTTTTTTCGCAAAATTTAAAAAAATACGAAAAATAAAAGGAATCATTAAAAATATTAACTAAAAGCACTGTAAAACTTAGAAAAGAAGAAAAAGTTAATTGCATAGCGAAATATTCCAAGTTCAGTTGTTTCTTTTTTTATTTTGTTTTTCATTTTTGTCAGAACAGTTGAATTTTTTCAAAACAATAAAAAAATTAATTTTAATCAAAGTAGCTGTGGCCAGGCGCTAGCATTTGTTTATTTCTTGAAAACTTTAATTGCTTTATAAAAATTCGACATTTTTTTTGTAGAACAAAAAAAAACTTAATTTTTTTTCTGGGGGATTCTCAGTTTGCATTTACTGGAGACAATTTGTGTGGTGATTTTTTTTTTGTATTCATAAAATACGCGTTCCTTTTGTTACTCGTTTTGGAGTGAATTAATATTGTGAAGTTTTTATTGCAAAAAAGGAGCAAGGAGAAAAAAAGTTGGAAGTTATCACTTTCCTCAGTCCGAGCAGAAAAAAAGTTTTTTTTTTGTTTTTTCCCAGTCACACCTTTGAGTGAAGTTTTTTAGTCGTCTAAACCCGGCATTCAGAAGATCTTTTTAATTGCAAGTAAGTTACCCGGTTTTTTTTCGTCATAAAAACAAGAAAAAAAGTTAAATCCATTGATTTTAGATTATGAAATTCATTTAGATTTAGGTACAATTTTTTAAAATAGATTTAATGATTTTTTTTATTGTGCGCGAAGAATTGAGAGGGGGGGGGGAAATAAAACACAACTAATCTCAGGGCCATCGCCAACGAACTAACCAACCAACCAACCAACCAACATTCATTCCATGCCTGGCTAAAAATTGGCCTGCTCCTCCAATCATAAAAGCCCTACGAATTTCATCATCATGTGTCAGGAATGTAAAATTGCGAATTTTTTTTTCAATTAGCACGTGCAATAAAAGGGAGAAGAAAAAAAAAAGATAAAAACAAAATTCCACATGTAGGTTTCTGTTATCGCACACAATAAACGTGAAGGAAGGAGGAAATAAAACAACAAAAAAAAAACAAAAAGCCTTAAGAAATTGAGGGAAGGAAATTTTTGCGCTCGATTGACACAAATCTGTTCTTACGTGAGTAGTAGGCGCCATTTCAATAATGTGATTAAAAGGCGCGTAGTATATGCGGCCTTCGCTGTCCATATCGCGGTCTGTTGGCTTGTTGGTTGGAGCCTAACTTAACAAGCTGGTCAGTTCTGGTCACGTTGTGTTCCATATGTCTCCAATGGGTTAAGTCACTTCTTCCTAAAAATTTACTCTCCATCCATCCTCTCCTTATTTATGCTTTGTTTTTATCATTTATTTATTTATTTTTTTAAATACTTCTGTTCTTTTTTTAATTGATTGACCGACCACTTCAAGTTACCTGAAAGCGAAAGTTCAGTTTGTTTTTCTCTTGTTTTTAGTTAATTCCTTGTTTTGATTTCATTTGAAAATTGAAAACAGCAGCGAAAATTGTGTAACACGTGAATTATTTAAGAAAATTCCTTAAGGGATTTATTTTGTAGGTTTCTAGTTCGATTTTTGTTAGCAAATTGCTTGGAAAAAAAGTAACCAAACTAAAAATAGAAAGTGTGGAAATTAATTAATTTAAGAATCTTCCAAGGTAGTTTCAGGTATTATCGATTTTATTCTTTCATTTTCTTTTAATTTTAGAAAAGATTTTGCACTTTTGAAATGATTCTATGAGTTTGTCTGGTCTACGCCTTAAATTTCTATAAAAAAAAAATCTCAAAACATATTGAAGATGAAATTGAATTCATTGAATCCTTCCTTTACTTATTTTCACTTAAAATCCTTTAAGGACTTGGAGGTGCATTTTTTTTTGTTTTATTTGTTTCTTGCATTGTTGAGTTTTTGTTATCATTTAAAAAGAAGCCTTTTTTTTTGTTATCATTTAAGTTTACTCGGCTCGGCTTGGATTTTCTCCCTAAAAAACCGAATTATCTACTTTTTCCTATATTTTCTTGTTTTTTTTTTTTATTTACTTATTTATTTTTTATTTATAAGTCTTCAGACTATGTTTTGTTTTTTTGATTATATCACAAGAAAACTTTAAAATAAAGAAAAACCATGTACTAGGTCTTCTTTCTGATGGGGAGCATGATTTTTTTTTTTTTTTTAGAAGGCTGGTGCAAGCAAATATTTTTTTATTTTTTATTGGGAATTTAAATTTTCGTTAAAAAACGCAAAGAATTTTTAATTTAATATTTCACTTAAAATCAATGGGTAAATAAGAAAGAAAGAAAGAAAGAAAGAAAGAAAGAAAGAAAGGAAAAAACTTGGAAAAACATGTGAAAATTTTACTTTCCTTATGAATTTCTGGAAATTAGCATGGAAAAAATAACGAAATTTCGAATGACAAGATAAAAAGAAAAACAGGAAAGAAAATAAATCACAAGAGATTGCATTTTGAAAGCCATTTCCTTGATTGGCTGACGACTGGTAAAAGTGCCTTTCTTCATTACAAGAAGAGACACGAAATGAACTTCAACAAAAATTTGCACCTAAATTGGTTGAAGTAGGGAAAAATGTAGCATTTCTTTTTCTAGTTTTTTTTTAAACCAAATGCAAAAAAAGGATAAATTTTTGAGTGGGTTTTACTCAGTTGTAAAGTTCTTTCTCTTATTTTGTTTCGAAATTTTCAAGTTTAGAAGGTACTACTTTGATTTTCCCTTAAAAAAATTTCATTGTAAATTGTAAGAAAAAATTTGGGAAATAATCAAAAATTAAAAGAAAGGGAATGGGATAAAATTTAGGTTAGGTAGTTGGGTTAGGTAGTAAAAAAGCTTACTTGAAAATTAATATGAGGGTAGTTTGATAAGTTAGTGACTTTCTGAAGTTGCTGTCCAATAATTTTAGATGCAACACTGCTTCCATCAGCTACCATCTATTAATAGACTACTGTTCAATTTTGAGCAAGTTGCGTCATTTAGTTTATATTCGGCTGTGATTGAAAATAGACAACATGGTAAATTTTAACGAAAATGGAAAAAAGTGAATTTCATTTCTTGGTTAAAGATTGTTTTTTGTGTAAAAAATCCTAACCGAAATCAGGGAAAGGTTTTATAAATACTCGTGCTATGGGGACTCTGCACCATCAATTTCAATGGTTATAAAGTGGTTTACTGAGTTTCGTTGTACCAGCACAATTCACCCGGAACGTTCTAGTTGCCAAAAAGAGGCAGCTACGCTAGAAACCATTGAAACCATAAAATCCCTGGAATACAATTGGACGATTGTAGAATGAAAGCACGTGAGCAGGCTGAGATTGTAGGCATCCTAACTGAGTGGGTAAATTACATTTTACATGAGTATTTAGAGATGAAAAAGCTATACACGCGATAGGTCTTGCGATTGCTCACACTAGATCATAAATGTAACTCTGTAATCATTTCAAAGGAGTGTTTGTGGATGATTGGCCGCAATCTGAATGAATTTTTGCGTCGTTTCGTTACCGTGAACGAAACATGGATCCAGAGATCAAAGAACAATCAAGATAAGAGTGGATTTGTTCGGGTGAATGTGCATTAAAGAAGGGCATAGTGGATTCGTCGGCCAACAAGGTCATGGCCACAGTTTATTGGGATGCACGAGGTGTCATTCACATCGATTGTCTTGAAAAGGATAAAATGATCACCTTAGTTTATCATTCAGAGCTTTTGCATAGATTCCATATTGATTTGACACAGAAACGATCACATTTGGCGAAGAAAAAAAGACTGTTTCATCAAGACAATGCGTGGGTGTTTACGCATGTAGTCAAAAATCCTCAAATTGGATTACGAACTACTACCTCATTCAGCATATTCTTCAGATTTAACCCCCCTGTGACTATTTCCTGCTTTTAAACCTAAAGAAATGGCTGGGCGGTATAAGGTTTAGGTCGACTGAAGAGGTCATCATTGAAACAAACGCCTATTTTGAGGGTCTTGAGAACATTTGTTATTTGGGGGAAAAAAAAAATTGGAAAAATTCTGAACTAAATGTATAAAGAGACTATATGGAAACTATGTTAAGAAATAAAATACTTGTTTTTCGAAAAAAAAATATCTTTTATTAAAAAGTCACTGACTTATTGAACTGCCCTCGTATCTAAGGTTGTCATATTAAAGATATGAATGAATTTTTAGAGCACTTGAGGAATATTCTTAGGGATTAAGAAAAAAAGAAAATATAGTAGAAATTTAGTAGATAAACTTAAAAACAGTTTAGGATCATCTATTTTCTCAATTCTTCACTTCCTTGGAAAAGGCAATTTCATTATATTTTGTCGAAAGATTTGAGAACATTAGTTGTTTTGGATTTTTATTCTCGAATGAAAAAAAAGGCTTAAATTTTAGTCGTTGAATGGAAATCATTTTCTTTAGCTATTTTTTCTTAGCTTCATGATGCCCTTGTTCACATATGTGGACGTTAAGTTTTTCATAATTATAATTGCTAGTATTAATAAAAAGAGCAACAATTTGATGTTATGTTATTCACTAAAGAATTTCTGAAGAAGAAAAATACAAATCCTTCAGTTTGGCTATACTGAAAAAGGTACTTATGGTATAGAATTAGGAATATAAGTTATTATAAAACACTAAAAAGTTTTTCCCTGACAAGGTTAAAAAAAAAAAACAAAATAAAAACAAAAGCTTGGCTATTTTTTATCGAATAAAAATATCAGGTCAATCCATAAGATATTTAGAAGAAAAAGAGATACATAGACTTATATTATAAATTTATAACACGTTTTCCTTAATTTCTATAATAATCCGCCCAACGTCCTGGGAATTTTTCAGTTCCATCAAAAAAAAAAGTTTATTGTCTTTCGATTTGAAAAATATTGAAAAAAGGATACTAGTCGAAATCATTATCTCTATTGAAATAGTATTTTCTCATAAGGGGAAGACATGAAACTTCTAAATAAGTGATAATGATTTTCAGCAATATCTGAAAAATGTACTGCATGCGCCACCATAATTTCACAGTCTTTCCAGAGTGAATTTTGTCATATAAGATTGAACGTTGTCATTATGAAATAAAAAATTTCTCTAATTAACCAAAAAAGGTTGGTTTTCCTATCAATTCTTCCCTTAATTTTGTCATTTGCTAACAACACATCCGCTGGGGTAATTCTGTTGGGATGCAGCAATTGAAAATAGATACCATATCGCATTAAATTGTCAATAGGATCTTCTGTGCATTTCAGCTCTTTTTTTGTTGATTCTTGTTTATGACAGTATTCATCCATTGAATGTTTTATACTACTCCCTTCCTATCAGACTAATCAATTTTCATCAGTTTTTACGATTCGGTAGAAAAGATTCTGCTTCGTGACGATGCAACAGGTAGGAAAAAAAGTATTCATTCTTTATTAAAGATTTAAGATTGGAGATTGACAATTTGTGTGAAATTCATATTTTTTTTTAATTTTCATAAAATTGCGATGAACGATTCATTGTGAAGAACCCGACCTGTCAGCTATCAATATCCACTTTTTAAATTGGGCTCTGCTTCCATTAGATCTTTGCGATTATCTAAATGAGTTGTAGTATGCCGATCTTTAAATTTTTTAAATTATTTCTGAACAGTTCTTCCACTAAGAGTATCTGATCTATGAACTACATTAATTTCTACAGCAGGAAGTGAAGTATTTTTTTTGCTTTTAAAATAAAAATAAAAAATAGGCTCTAAATAGTTTTTTCCAATATTTTTCATGGAATTGTTTTCGTTCGATTACTTTAAATTTTGAAACTAAAATGAAAATTGTTTCCTAAACGAGTTTTTTGAGAAAGATGATTTGTATTGAAAGAGCGCAAAAAATGTACGAAGTTATGGATTGACATGATATTTTAATTTTAGGCTCTGAAAGAAGAAATTGGCTTGAGTTTTCATTATTGAATAAAAATCTGAAATAAAACAAAAGTTTGGTTACTTTTTATCGAATGAAAATAGTTGAATAGTTGAAACTGCATTGTTTTAATCTCTAAATCATGATATAGGCTTGGGCTTTCATTATTGAAAGAAAATTATTTTTTTTACGCTCTGAAATTAAAAAAAAAAGAAGCAGTTTTGAACTTCTTCATCGGATAAAGCCTACAGTCTAACGTAGCTTACTTTTATAAGCTTTCGATTTATATTTCTTAAATGTGATCTTTAAAATTTTTTCTCGGATTTGAATAAAAATTTTTCAGATTTTTGTTTTGTTTAATATTTTCAGTATTTGCAGAAAAAATACATTTGAGTCCTTTCCATCGAAAAATAGTTTATGCTCCTTTCTTAGATTCTCAAAAAAAAAAAAAAAAACATGACCTGGGGGGAAGATCTAGACAATAACTTTTGAGTATGAGCTTACTTTCATGTCATATTGTAATTTAAATGTTATGATTGAGCGCATTGTTGTGCGAAAACAGTACACCATGTCGAATGAAGAAGGTTTATCCTCATTAATTTGTTAAACATATCGACATAATGTACTGATCGTAGATCAATACGGAAAATAATAAATCCCAAAAAAATAGAAACCATAAGATTGCTTAAATTGAATTGGAGCTTAAATTCTGAGAGAATAATGTCCTCTGTGAATCATTCATTGTGCTTGAACAGAAGAGAAAAGGAAGGGGAGGGGAAGGAAGAAGAGGAGGGAAGGAAGAAGAGGAGGGAAGGAAGAAGGAAGAGGGTTTATCTAAATCTGGTATTGAATCCTTGAAAGTTAGCTTAGATTAATTTGAAATAATGTCAAATGTGCATAATAATTTGACTTAAACTGAAATTATAAATCAACTGGTAATAAAACTAAATATAAAGGGTGTTCCAATAGAAAGGAGAGACGTTAAATGTAAATGGGGCATAAACATCAAAAGGTTTTGTTGCTGTTTTTTTTTTTTTTTTGTTCT
>JXPE01041720.1:21498-31744 GCA_001015215.1 Holcocephala fusca
ACTATAAATAATAAGGCTTATCTTTTTAAGAAAACTCTTTGCGAACTCGTAGAAATTTTTTTTACTTCAAACTTTGTTATTAAATTACCTTGGTTTGTTTTTATTTAACAGAAAAACTATTTACCAGTATATGTAAAGGCTATAAATTAATCTCAATAATTTTGTAATAAATTAAATCATTCTATTCCCCAATAAAATAAAATATAAGAGTATATATAAAAGAAATATTGATTTTAAACAATTATCATGTAAACATTTTTAATACTGCAAGCTGAAGTCAGCTATATTAAATATATTAAAAGTGTAGAACTGTTAACGAATTCACTATTCGTTTTTATTTAGCTCTCAAGCATTTAATCTTGGCAGTGAAAGTACAAAACTGCAAAAAAACCGGACAATAAAACATATCAGTGAAATATAATAATATAGAAAGATTAAGAAATGCCGATTCTATGTGTTTATCAATTATCACCTTCCTATATCTTCAAAAATATTGAATCTATCCAATCTGTTAATGTTAATGTATATGTAATTAAATTAAATAATTAATAAATACGTGAATAAAAAACTATTTCGTGCCATCGCACCGTATTTTTAAATATCAACAACAAAATTTACTAGTCGAAATTACAGAATATAATACCCAAAAATTGGATAGCAGGCTGAAAATTAATAGAGAAAAAGAAATTAATATTGATTACTTTTTTTTTAGTTTATTGTCTGTTTAAAAGTTTCCCCATTCTTTTTATTTCCTCATCACTATTCAGATTAAGCATCTATTGGATATTTAACATAAATCGTATCTATTGCTGTTAAATCTCAATTATCTCATGAAGAAATAAAAGTACTTTCAATCTGCCTGATTTTATTTGATAATCTAATACAAACTCAAACAGTATTATTTGAACTTAAAGTTCGGCAAAGCCTACAAAGAAAAATATGAACATAATAAAATCATGAAATCAGGAAATCATTTACTACGAGTTTTGTTTGTTGCATTATTTTTAACTTGTAATTCATCATCATAATAATATTACGTCAATACAATTTTTATATTGTGTGTTTAATAAATTCAAGCACGTATTTTTCCTTAAAATTTTATAACAATTTAAACAGCAAAGAATTTTTATAAGCTTTTGGATATAGTAATGTTGTAATAGTATACGCAGCTCATAAAACTACTTAGGTTTATAAAGAAACTGTTGAAGCCTTCAGGTTACCTAGCCAATTTTTTTAAAATAAAAACCTTTAAAATGTAGTACGAATAACTCATAAATTTATAGTAAATATTATATGTCATTAGTGTTATAACTTCTACAAAATCACCTGTAGAATCCTAGTGAAACATTTCATAGCATACTGACCATGCATACCTGCGGATCATTAACATCTTTTAAGGACGCAAGGACATTATACAAGGTTAGCACATTAAAAATATAGTTAAAACTAAAAAAAGTATCTAGAAATAAAAAAAAAGTCAGTTCAAAGTGTAACAAAGGGTTTCGCATTGTAGCTATAAATAAGAGTACCCTGCGGCTCTTGTGAAGCCTATTTACATCGGAAAACATCAAATTTTGTTTTAACCTTCAACGTAAAAACAGCATTTATGAAAAAAGGTTTGTATCGCTCTGTTTTGAAGGCTCTTTGTCGAGAAGAAATATGATTTTCATATTTTTATATTTTTTATACTAAGCGCTGTAGTTGACTACTCATTCGTGCCCTTGTAAGGTTTTTTTATATTAGCTCTGTCTCGTTTTTGTACGAGAGTAAAAATTAGAGGTTTTATTGCAGGGTGCTATTATGCAATTTTTGAATAGGTAAAATTTATGACTATAACTGGTTGGATGGTCAACAGCTAAAATCTTGAAAATAAAAGATTTTAAAAAATTAGTAGTGCTTGCTCCATTCGGGAATTTAGACGCGATATTTAAATAAAGTAATTAAAATCGAGTAAGTCTGATGTTAATTATTGATGTTAGTGTGAAATATAAATAATTAGAGTAGAAGATTTTTTTGTTTTTTGAGAAATTATTTGTATTTTGTTGCTTTCAGTTATGTGTTTTTAATAATGTATTCAAAATTTGCTCTCTTAAATAAATTATATTGAAGTGAATCCCTTTGAAAGTGGCATAGTTTTTTACAGTTTATATTAGTAAATAATGCAATCTTATAAGTATTTTAAGGTTTGAATAAGTGGTTGTAAAATATCATAAGCAGAATTTAATATTGAGAGATAATACTTAGCAAATTTAAAAGTTTTAAAGATGCTTAAGGAAATATAATACCTTTTTTTTTCAACATTTGAGATAGACAATAGAAAGTGTTTACTGATAAGTAATCCAGATTGTTTGAAATAATACAGTATTGGGGAAAATTGAACAACAAGTATTTTATTTTACCATTATTAAGAAATTATTGAATTGCCTTTTCTTTTCTTGTAGCTCTATTCCTGCATTTGCCTTCATTTTTTCCAACTCTTAGGTAATATAATTTCCGAATTTATTTGAATATATTTTGTTGTATTTCTGAAACTCTATATGGTAAACATTAGCCTTAAAACATTAGAAGTTTTAGAAGTTTTATTTTCCAGATTTATTAATTGAGATATGACAGGTTATTTATAATAATAAGTTTCGGTTTTTTTGGTGTACACAAAAATTATCAAAATTTCAAAATTGACAAAAAATAACATAACTAAAAATGTTTTGAAGGAAAGATTTAAGCTCTTCTTTAACCAAAATTTGTTCTCACACATAATGTGATACAAAAATCAATTTCCATCTCTTAAGTTTTTAAAGATCATGTTTTAGAATGTAAGATTTCAGAAAGGTACTAGCAGCTTATTAATATTTTCCAATTTTTTAGTAATAATTATGAAAGTAAATATCAATTTTTATTCTTTAAAAATATGAATTTTTATAATAAAAGAATTGCAAGAATCATAGATAAGACTTAAACCATTTTTTATATATAATAATTATAACTCTTTTTTGCACTATTGTTACCTTATTTTCGCCGGATACCGTTCATTGTACCATAATTTAGTATTTCAAAAATTTACATTTTTTTAAAATAAAACTAATTTTCTATAGAGAAAATGAAATGCTGATCCGTAAATAGAATACACCTTAATAGGCTAATATTCAATTTTCGTCTTAAATATCGACTAAAAAACCACTCGTCCAACCACATACGTTAGTCACGCTTCAAGAAAATCATGTAACATTCGGGTTTTATTACGAGCACAAACAAATAATTTAGCAGCGTGCTTACGCCGATATGGCACTATGCCGCAAAGCTGAAGCAACGATGCGATTTATGTTGATTTTATAGATCATAAAAGTAGTACTCAAAGCGATCGCTTTTACGACGTGTTAAATTGATAGGAACACCCAAGGAAAAATTGTTATGTCTGCTTTTTCCAGCTCTTTTTGGTTTTAAGGTCAATAAAAAGTCATCGTAATTGATAAGAGAGTGGTTAAGCGCTCATAAAGTTAAGTGTGTAAGCGTTTTGCATCATTTTTCCCACAAATGAAGTTGTATCAAACGGGGAAAAGATGAGATAAATGCGATTCGAAAAATTCTTGCTAACATATCCAAAAGATAATCTTATGACCAACAAAGAATTGAAATAATCTCCGAGGTCATTTCGTATGTTTCCGAACGGATTTTAAACAAACTCTCCGGACGTTTATTTGGGCATATGATTAAACCGTTTTCATAAATATTTATGGCTTGACTTGCTAGTTAAAAAATCACTAAGATTCCAAGATGTGTTTTTTTTAAATTTCTAAGTGACTAAGGAGTAAACAAAATTATACCACTTACGATAATCAAATTATACAAAAGTTAATTTCATTTTGAACGTTTTTATGTATCATTTCCAAACAATTGGTAAATAATCAGGTGGAAATTTTATATTCAAATTAAGCGTCGGCAGACCCAAAGTAATTATCTGTTTAATTATGCTGTTGTCGTTTGAAAATATTTATAGCCCACAAATAAATAGGAAATTTTTTGGACCAGGGCTGATATAGACATTACTTGTTAATAGGTTTGCAATAGTTACGAGTAAGCTGTTTATTAGGTGAT
This sequence comes from Holcocephala fusca, assembly GCA_001015215.1. Classification (NCBI taxonomy): domain Eukaryota; kingdom Metazoa; phylum Arthropoda; class Insecta; order Diptera; family Asilidae; genus Holcocephala; species Holcocephala fusca. Next base: position 25,591 of record JXPE01041720.1, read on the forward strand.
AAATATAGCAATAGGAAGTTTAATGCTTGTTCATAACTAAAACAAAAACTTAAGTTTCCAAATCGAATAAATTCTCTCTACTTACAATAGAATGTTTTTTCTTTTTTTGGTTCAGGTGATGAAATGTATTTATATATACGTTGAAAGCGAAATTTGGAATTCTCGTCATTAGTCAACAACGAACATTTGCCATAAATAGCAACCATTTAAATTCGCTCATTATTTTGCGATTCCTAGTCCATATCCGTTTAAAATATTACTTTGGATTATACTTTTATTCTTTTGTGCTTATCCAACATAGCATTTGCATTAGTTAGTCTAGGTCAAGCGCCTTTGCTTGAATGTAATCTCGGACGTAGTATGATATCTAGGAGTCTTTTCCTGCATAATAGATCAGAAGTTAATATACTTTGCCATGTTCTCTGTTTAGCTATGGTCCCAAGTCCTTAATGAGTAGATTATTCCAACAAACCCTCTATTCTCTACCCTCTATTGTCTACCAATCTTTTATCATCTGCTTCTATTACACTCTAATCGCAGTTCCGAAGAAAAAAAAATGCCGTATTAAGGGCATCTTTTTGTACCCGGTGGATTGTCTTCCGGTGATTTACTTTTATTAAAAGCTTTCACCCAAATCTTTCTTCCATAGAACAATACCGAATAAATTACGCCTTTCAATAATTGCCGAATTCTAAATCTTGGGTCATGTTTCGACTTGTTTGAATCTTTCGTTACGTATTATTTATATGCATTTGATCGATCATCTAATAAGTAGTTATTGGTTCGACCATATCCTTGCTATATTTTTTATGTTCTTTTCAACATACTCATGTCCATAGATCCACTCTAATGTAACCACAATTTTGTTTCGTATAGCAGGAAGCAGTTCCTTAAATAGTTTTCCAGAAGCCGTAGAAGATATTTCTTAAGCAACTTGTATTGTAATAGTAAATCGTAATCTCATGGGATTATCCACTATTTTGCTCGCTATGTTCTTCAGTATGTGCAGTAGGTGCTAGAAATATTAAACTAAGGATAGTTCTTACTCTTATATATATAAGACAAGAACGCAACTTTGCTGTAAGTTTTGAATAAACCCACTTTAAGAAACAATTCACGATCTTCAGCACACCACCCGATATAACACCAGGTGAGATATCCCATATATTTTCATGAAGAATGTCATCTTGCCAAGAACTAGAGTACAATAGAGACCTATCAAAAGTAAGACAAACCTTAATTAATAAAAGAATATAAATACTTCAAAAATAAGCTGTAAGCTAAGATTTTAATTACAAACATACAATATATAACATTGCCTTATTTGGATTTTAATAAATACATAATCAACAAACTAGGTTCTTTGAAAACTTTGTAGGTAATGTTAATTCATTACTTTTATACAGGTTATTCCGATGAGCAATTGTAATGATAAAGAATGACTGAAAAGTGATTCAATTAGTTTTGAATAAATAAAACATTTTTTCGAAGTATTTAAAGATATAGTTTCTGAATCTATTGAATTAAAAATAAATAATACATATGATATTTTAAAATATTATTTGACTAATATTAAAGGAGAGTTATAATACTGCCATCAATATCTAAGAAATGTTGATATAGTGCTGTTTATTACAAAAACTAATTACTAATCTATAGCATATTACTATAGCTAATACATAGATAGGTAACAATACTGAAAAGAAAAATAATCTTCTAAAGCAATGTACTATGTAATGTGTACCCGCATATAAATATAAACTCATATCCTTCCAGCACTGGCATGCCCTAAATCGGAAATTCTATTTAAGTGGACTTATCGCCATAAAACGCTCGGTTATCGCCATTTTTTTTATTAAACACATCACTTGGAGCAATCGGGAAATTTACGGTTTCCAAGCTTGCCAATATATTGCCGTTAAACCATTCAAGTCGTGTTGAACTGCAGAAGGAAGAGCAAGATATTGCGCTTAATGCAGTTTTTAATGAAATTAAGCAATTTATCGCAATTTAACTACACCCGAAATATATAAATTTCGTTGCTATGGTTCTTTTTTTACGAAACTTGCTTCTTCGGAGTTCGTGTGGGTTTTCAAGAAAAATAAGAAAAACAAATATTGATATATCAGTAAGAAGAAAAAATTCACTGGTTGGTGGTTACTCACTTTAGATCACCAAAGTCTCTGAAAAAAAGAAAAGATTGAAGCAATTTTAAAACGAACTAATGCTGGCAATCACAGCACTGCTATGGCAAGAGTTGGACTGTTTTCCCGAACATGGAAGCAAGGGGCGTCACAGGAACAAATCAGAAACTAGTTTTAAGAGGCCATTTTGCTAGAAGTCAGGTTTTGTTGTTCAGAAAAAGGTCAAAAAGAGCGATCAACTTTACCTTTCATAGCGACTACACATCCCTCTCTAACAGTTTGTTTGAAATCAGGGCGAAAATATTTTTAATAAAAATCTTATTTACCAAGAAAAATTCAAAATTTCTTTGACATTCAGACATTCTTATTCCTGGGTCTAACATTGCATGCAGGAGTAGGCAGCAGGCATCTTTATGGTTTTGAAAAGTGATTTAAGTAATATACAGCAATGTTATTTTTCTTAGGAGTATGCTCTACGCTCTGGCTTGGAATGTACATGACTGTACCACACTGTCCGATATGCAGCACTAACTAGATTGCTTGCAAACACTTCACGTTCTTTTATTTTCCACAATATTTATGTATGCAATTGTATTTATGTTATATTTAAAAATATACCTAGGAGAACATGATTATGTGAATTTGTGACTTGTGACACTTCTAGCTTTTTTTGCTGAATTTCTACTTTAAATCAATGTAGGCAGAAGTAAGATATGCATACGTGTATGTCGCTAGAAAAAACGAGCACCGTGACAAGCTTAATGAGAACGTTTTGCGGCCTTTTCTAGATAGTGCCTTGTGGGCGAGAAAGAAGTTTTCTACATTGTACGCATATGAAATCTTAATTGGATAATGACCATTTAAATAGGAAATAATTTACTAATTTTGATGATTTTGGAACTCTGTTTGTCAACCTTCATAAGATTCAGTGAAAAATGAACATTTCAATGGCATTATAAAACAGCCAGATGGGAATGAAATTGGCCTTTTAACTAAGATTTTCAAAGAAGGCGCTAATGTTCTACGTGTATGTACCCTAAAGGTATTATACTTCTGCAATTTGTAGGCCCTAACAACGAATTTTACATTATTTTAAAATATAAGTAAATTGTTTTTAATTTTAGTAACTAAACCATTATTTTGATTTCAAACTTGATAAAATTTTCAGTGTAGCCAATATTAGCAGCATTTAAAAATATACTAATATCTTTCATTACATTATTTTCTTTTTTTTAGAAAATTAAACCGTTTTGAATATCTGAAGAAGTGTAAAGTTCTTCACTAAAATTTAGCTCTAAAACATCTTTACCGAGAACATGATTGGAAGCTTAACAAAAATAAAAGAAAAAAGAAAACCTGAGTTATTGAGGAAGGTGTCTCATCTCTCTGGATTAAATTATATGAGTGTATGCTCTACATGCATTTTATGTAAATTAAGAAACTAATCCCAAATTTATTCAGGCTATTTTCATTATTTCAAAAAATTTCTACGCATAAATAAGTTTTGATAATTATTCTGGAATCATAATTTTACTGAGGTATAGTAAGAGCACAAAAATATTTTCTGGATGTACACACATTCTACATCAAACTTTTTTTGTTTTTAAATGTAAGTCTACATCGTTATTAAAATAATCAAAGTATAAACCAAATTCTTTCCAAATACATAAATTTGTGAAAGCTCAAAACTGTTTAATATTTGCAATGGTTACAGATAAAATTATCAAATAAAACTCATGATGATTTTTGATAATAGTTATAAATTTTACACTATATTCAGGTAAATGTAGAATTCACTTAATTGTAGCTAAGACCGTAGATAAATTTAGTTGGCATAATCATACTATAGACGTCCTTCGAAAAAATGTCAGCTCTTTCCAAAATAAAATATTATGTACTTACGATTGCATACTTCAAAAACCATTAGAAATTACACAAGCATAATACATACTGTCCTTAAACCACGGTTTGCGAACTTAAAGAAAAGTAAAGAAAACCCACTTTCAATTTTTAATTTTACCTTTTGGAAAAGATATTTAATAAGTAAATTCAAGATATAGAATCTAAGTTCTGATAACTTTCCAAAAATATTACATAAATATTTTTAAGTTTCACTATTATTGAAAATTAACTAAGAATTTTTCTCAATTTTAGAAAATATTATATTTTTGCTTAGTATTGAATAAAAAAGATATATTTTAATATTTCCGGTATTATTGTCTCTAGTCTTTTCAATTCAATTTCAATTCAATTTCTTTCTAAATACAAATATATAATATATTTATATTATGTAGTTAAAAATGAGTAGCATTAATATAAATTAGTTATTTTTCTTTAAATGTATGAGTACCAAACTGCAGTTTAGGTGTAAATTTTCATTTAGTTGTTTCTAAAAAAAACATAGAAATAAAAAGTTTAAACATACATGAATGTATATTTTCTGTATTTCCTGTATATTCTTTTAATTAACAACTCTAATATTATCNGAAAGTTTAAACGTACATGAATGTATATTTTCTGTATTTCCTGCATATTCTTTTAATTAACAACTCTAATATTATCCAGGACTGAATTAAGTAGACTATTTATTTACTTCAGAGACAACATAAGAAAGAATGTTCATACTATTAAAACGAATCAACCTTTTAACGAGAATTCCTTTATGTTCATTTTATATAATTATTCAAGTAAAAATTCAGTAAACATTACAAATTTGCATTTTCACACGCGCACAGAATGAATAGATTCAATGAAAAGAAACGTCGCAACATGTTGTAATGATCTTCCGCAATGAGAGAGCAACAAACAATGGAACACCCTGTTAATTTGATGCTATTTGCTTGAGTGTTATTTTATAGTTATTTGCTACTAAAAAGAATCGTTTTTGCCCCATGCTATGTTTATTGTAACCACAACCGCAAGAAGTATACTTGTAACAATAATCAAACTGAGAAATAGGGCTAGTTTACTTTCATTTGGCTTTGGTACTGATGATTTTATTGACCATTTGAACCATTCGGGTGCTATTTAAGCATAAACTAATGCATTTAAAATCTATTAGGCTGACTAAAATAATATAATATTGATTGAGAAATTTCAATTGGCTTTCAAAATAGTATACAACATGCTTACTTCCTTTTTGTAGACTTTAATCAAAATTACTTTGCAGAGAAGAAACGCAAATAACGACAATACATAATTCAATAAAAAAATCGTTAGGTATGTTTATAAACTCTAAGTGTCAAAAGAATTATCATTAACTCGAAATAAGCCCGTTTTTACGACATTTTAAGAACTAAGTCAACAACAATAGCAATAAAATTAAAATTATTACTCTTGGCACACTTATCTATCAATTAGTAATGTCGTTAGAGATTTAACTGTAGGAACTTCATTATGGGCACTTTTGGGACTCAAGAGTTTATACATAAAAGGAAAAATTGCCCATTACAGTGCTCATAAAAAGATCGTAAATGTCACGGTAAGAGTTCCCACATAAAGTTAAAATCGACATGAAGATAAAAATCGCGCGCGTCGACCATTTACTACCGCTCTGGTGCCTCACCATAAACATCTGACATCCACCACCACAGTACGGAGAAGGAGTCAGACCAAATCATCCAGACCGACTTTTTATAGCGAATTAACAAGACATTTGAAATCGTCTTTATAGTATTATTATGGTTATTATTATCATCGGATATTATGGCACACGTTCAAACAGGTTGCTCCCGACCATCACTGTGCTTGAAGATACTTTGATTTTTACGATCAGTAAAATAAACGATAAATGTGCGTGGCTGGGGTTGGCTAGTATATTTTTGAAGTTACGCTCACGTGTGCAAATACGTGACATGGTACAGAACTCTTTGAATTAGGGGTTCGCTATGTGGGGAAACATGATGTGCTTGCAATATGCTAGGGGTGGTTTTGTTTTCAAACATGGCTACTTCTAATAAAAGTGTGTCGATGACATTTCATAAATGAACCACTTTATTACTCAATAAAGG